>JAMKCH010019709.1:0-21644 GCA_023653785.1 Ophioderma brevispina
ACCAAAAATTTCATTATCTTGCCTGGCCTTACGATGACAACAGAGAGTAATGTATATCCAGGTTTCAAATGATGTTTGTGTACAATTTACAGCAAGTAAAAAAAGGTCTAACCCATGTATTAAATGGGCTTTAATTCATATACCTTATAGTATGGGGGCGTTTGTGTTGATGGTTTAGAGATTTTGTTGGCTTTTGCTACATTGAATTTTGGGTTTAAAATGTAATAATAAACCTAGGAATCCAAATCAAATTGTTAACCATTTTTTTTAGCCCTTCCCGTTTGGCGGCCTTTGGTTCAAATGGCCTGCCATTTTCCCAAACAATATATTTCGCTCTATATCTGGACTTCCTGGCACACAGAGTTTCAAATTTGTGGCAATATACCCATCTTGGTTTGCTATCAAGAACACAGATATCAGCAGTCAGAAATTCGCAGATTGTTTCCCTGCCTCCTTCCAGGCGGCGCTCTTGAATTTCAAAATGGCTGCCATTTTCACAATCATATTTGCTCTCTATCGCATTTCTGATCAACATAGGAGGCTCAAGCTGGTGGCAACACCCATGTTTGTGATGTCAGTGAAAGCAAATACTACATCCAAAAATCACAGATTGTTTCTCTTAGGCGGCAGCCATCTGAATTTCAAAATACCGCCATTTTAACATATACTTCGCCCAATACCTGCACTTCTGAAACATGGAAAACTCCAATTGGTGACAATTCGCTAGCGAGTGTTACTGTGTAATCCGGTCGTTACTATGTCACCTGGATCACGCTTTTTGAGTCCTGCACCACGATCGCAATGATCACTACACAAGTCTACGGCTTGCAATAACATTCCAAACGGTTCGTGATCCAGTACCGGAGTTATGTAACACTTCGATGGCGATACCCTTGTTTGTGATACAAGGAACCCCATATATTACATCCTAAGTTGCCAATTGTTTCATTTTATGGCGGCCATCTTGAATTTTAAAGGGGCTGCCATTTTAACGTATACTTCGCTCAATATCATCTGGATTTCTGGTGCAACAAGATGCTCCATTTTTGTGGCAAGACTAATGTTTGTGATGTCTAAGGAAAATATATATTGCACCAAGAGAGTCCCACCACTGTTTCCTCTAGACAGCCTCTTTAATTTCAAATGGCCACTAGTTTTAACATATACTTCGCCCGATATCTGGCCTTATGAGAAAGATAGCTCAAATGCTCCTTCCTCATAAGATATACATCCTAATGCCCAGCACCAACTTTAAAAATCATGAAGCACAGGAGAGCCATAGCTCTGGTTGTTTTAATCAGTTTGTATATGGTGTTCAATGTTATTGTTTTTCCAATATCCATCTTTCTAGCTGCCACAGCCGAATGCTGTTTCAACCAGGTATCGCCAAAATTAATTGTCCACTGTCCCGTCATTTAAGTTGGGGATGACGATGGATCCTGCTGCATGTCTCGAGCAACTCACATTCTGTTTTGGCTGGTAACCTCCAACCATGTCCGAGACTACTTGACCAATCACACGATGACAGGGACCGGCAAATCGTGCTTGGCGTGGGCAACCGAAGATGAGATTGGAGGGATATCTCCATATTCGTGCTTGTCATGTGCTCACGCACGATATGTTTTGCACCCTCATAAGAATCTGAGTCATCCAGTTGATCCTGTACCTTTCTTCATTGTCCGGGTCTTAGATCCATATACAGAATACCTCTCTTCACAGGCTCTAAAAACTTCAGCTTGGTTGAATTTGGAGAGCCAGATTGCCATAGGTGGTGTTTATTGCAGGCATTCCAAGGCTCGTCGTTTGTGTGACAGGAAGTCTTTTCCTTGCGGTGGCACATAGGCAAAAAAAACCCAGGTACTAACTTGGAGTCCCCTTACCTCTTTATGTGGGTACCGTCTGTAGTGCAGATAGATTGATAATTATATTCCTCATGATGGTCATATATTCGTCTTCTTGGCATTTAGATGTAGGGGCCGACTTTGTCTGCAAAGCATTCTCAAGTAATGTTAGTCGACTCTTGTGCACCCCCATAATAGATCGGTTGTTAGAGCTAGATCTTGCAATAGTCCAAGTCTGTGAGATGCTGCTTTGGTTGACGTCTAGAACGTTTGGGTTGGATGGGGGAGTCCCTGTCGTTCATGTGATGCCAAGACTCTGTCTGAGGAGGTAATCAACCACGATTACAAGAGATGGGATGCAGAGTATCTCCTTGGAGGATCAGTAGTTGTAAATAACTCCTTTGTGGTCTGCACAAAAAGCTAGATGGGTTCATACATGATGGCAATTGCTTTGAGTCTCGTCTGGGACACCATAGTTGGTAAGAATAATGCAGCATTACATCTCTTTTAACACCGGTAAAGCCTTGAAAAGTCTACAAACACAATTGAACCTTTGCTCTCTTGGAAATTCTCACTCTTCTATGATCCTTCTGAGGGCAAGTAACTGAGGTAGTGTTGATCTGCCTTTAGAAAAACCATTCTGGTTGTCTGAGATTGGGATCTATGGAGAAACGATTGGTTGAGCAGCATGAATTGCAGGAATGTTGTCGGGACCAGGGCGTCTTGGTGTTGTTCAGTTTCAAAGTCTTGAGAGGAACGGATCTGCTATTTGTGATGAAAAAAGGTGTTCATCATGGTTAGGTTATTCTGAATGGTTTGCAAGAAGAGAAGCTCCCTCGATCTACCTCCCGGGCAGCAGCATGCATTGTATTGAGATGTGGGTTGTCAAGTCCTTCAGCCTTTGACTTAAACAGACTCCTCAAGCACCACGGTGTGTTGTTTTTGGAATGTATTTAGCATCATCAAGGCAGTCTCAGTGGCACAATCAAGGTGCTGACTTGGAGCTTCTGTGAATTTAGTACGGTGCGTCTTGGTGCAGACTTCAGTTTTCACGGGCTTTGATGACTTTTTCATTTTTGAGGCACAGGCAGTAGTTTAGTCTTCTTCTTTCTTCTACGGGAGACTCCAGTGAACTTCTTGTTGGCTGAAGTGACGCTTCGTATACTGTGCTGGGGTTCCAAATCTTCAAGCTCATCAACCCAGAGGTTGAACCTGTTATTAGTGCCTGCTAGGGTATACTGCTCGCAAAGCTTTGTATATATCTCCCACTACCTTTCTCAGTCAATTCTTTTCATGGCATCTCTGGGAGGGGGTTTCTCTGACGCAACTTATCCTGCTCCCGATAGACAAATTTATGATTAGACTTAACAGCTTCAAAAGTGTTTTGTAGGCTCTTGAGTTATTAATGCTGTAATCCATGAACCGAATGTAGTCCAAATGGCATGCATTGGGCGACGGTAGGCCTGTGTCAACAGTCTACTGGCTTTTTTGTTTTTTGTTGCCAGTGGCAACAAGCTAAGTCATTTCACGAATTCCTCACGGCACACTTCACCTCTGATGAACCCGCCTCTGCACGAGAACAGCGCAGGCCAAGCCCCCCCCCCCCCCCCCCCCCCCCACCCCCCCGCCCACACCCCCACAACAACCGCAATCTCCAGGATGCCACAGAAGGAGGGGGGGGGGTGGGGGGGGGGGGGGGGGGGGGGGGGGGGGGGGGGGGGGGGGGGTTTCGGGGATGGAACTCACTGGTGCAGTGGACAGTCAATGTAAGAACGAGAGGGACAGTTTATCTGGGTGACCAGCAAATGAATGTTGTTTCAGGCTTAACCATCAGGTAAGCTTCAGAATGCGCTCATTACAGTTGAAAGGCTGACACGTGATTGAGAGCCTTTGGGAGAAAAGGAAAACCCCACACTCCTGTAGCTGGATTTTTTCTAATTCTTCCAGAGAGGATGTAATAAATGAATAGCCATGGATGTTCTACTGTAGTAGAGGCCGCCTGTGCAAATGCGTGGTCTTGCATGGCGATGACATCAAATCATACAGTTGTGCTTCAGTACAAGTTCTTCTTCTTGGCTGTTGTTGAGAGTGTCTGGAGTTGTATGCGCTGATGATGAAAGCAGCATTACGTTTAACAAAGTAGTCCATGCATCTTTTGTAAATATCCAGGTAACACATAAGTTTTTCTGACGTTGCAACGATTACAAAGTGTCAAAACCAGTCAAAAACGTTGAGATTTTTGACACCGTTTTGAAGTTCAACCAACCGTCCCACGTAATTTAATAATTACGTGCTAAAAAGCGTCTTTTTAATAGATTTTTAAAAAGTGATATGTTACCTGGATGATCTGGTCTTTGGAAACGTTTTGTAGACGTTCTGAAGACTGTACTGCAGACACGTTCGACAACGTCTGTCCCTAACGTTCTTAGATTAAAAAAAATTGCCAATAAGAAATGGGTTTGCAGCGGTAGAAGTTAAGTTCTGACCTTCTAGATGGATAGTATTTCCAGAGTTTATGTATTTTGAATCTGTCTAAAAGGAAGGGGAAGGATTACCCCGATTTATTCTATGTAACGGAATAAATCATATTTCTAAACTAACGGGAGCATGGCACTGGCTTTTCTTCCGCTGCCCTTATTTTCTGTTCGCGGGCTTTTTCCTCATTTGCGTCGAGTCCTCCGCGTATCCGCATTGGACAACGCACTCCGCCCATCTCAGCGCTTTTTGTCATGTTGGTAAAGATCGCTCATATTAAGACTTGCGTTTGTAGCGTGCGAGGAAGGAAGAGTATTATTATTTTATTTATTAGTATTATATTTTGTATATGCATTTTGTATTATTTTGCCTTATTTATGCATATTATCAACGTGCGTTAATTCTGTAGCACAGATGGTGTCTAAATGTCCAGTGTAATGAAAGGGTCACTTAATGGTCACTCACTTTTGAAAGATACACTCTTCTGAGATCAGCGTCGACCTATATAATATAAATTACCAACTTTACCCTTAATATTGTGTGTCGTCTAGCTGGTGTAGTGGTTTACGTATTGGTCGCTTCCACGCGAAGGTCCCGGTCAATCCCAGCAGTAAGAGAGTAATTTGTGTCTATCAAACACCACTTTTGTAATATGCTTGATGTAGATTTCCTTGCAATCACAGATCAGTATAGACCGATTACCTTTTTTTCTCTATTATTAGCTTAATTAGGCAATTATTAAATGTTTTGCACGTTCTTATAACGTTTTAGAAACGTTTTTAAATCGTTCATTACGTATTAAGCACGTTTTGATAACGTTCTCAAATCGTTTTAATAACGTCTTATAAAACGTTTTGAAAACGTGAAAGTGTCTCACCTCATGGTTTTTTAACTGTTAAAATGACCAAATAGTGAAAGAGTGAAATATTTTAAAACGTTTTTTAACGTTGTCACACGCATTTGGCTATCGGGATAGGGTTTGACCTTCCAGTATGCTTTAGGCCAACCCATCTCCGATTGGTAGAGACCAGGTTGACTCAGAAGTCACATACTTCAATCCGGCGTTAACCGCTGTGCTCCATTGTACAATTCCGCTTTGCAATTTATGTAAATAGGGTAGCTGGGATTCGCCATGTCTCCAGCACCCTTTTCTGTTGGGGATGTCCCTTAGCCTTTGTCTTTCACGGTGACACTCTACCCCCCATAATAATCACAATAACATCAACTAAATGGGCATTACCCCAAATGTAAGCCCTTTTATTGTTGCTCAAAGAAGTCCATATTGGGCGAAGTAATATTAAAAATGGCGACCATTTTAATTCAAGATGGCCACCTGAAGAAACAATCTACGACTTTTTGAATGAAATAAATGTGTTCCTTGGCCTCACAAACAATGGGTAATTGTCCAAACAAATGGAGCATTTAATGTTGCTCATAATCCCGATATTGGCGAAATATATGGTTAAGAATGCGGCCATTTTGAAATTCAAGATGGCCACCGAAGGCAAACATCTGTGTCCTTTTCGTAGTAATATTGTGTTTTTCCTTGAGCTCACACCATTGGTATTGCCGCCCACTTGAGCCTTCTATATTGCTCAGAGTCCAGATAGAGCTAATATGTTGAAAAATGGCGGCATTTGAAATTAAAGATGTCCGCCTGAAGGAACAATCTGCGACTTTCTGAATGTGATTTGTGTGCCTTGACATCACACATGGGTATTGCCACCAATTGAACATTCTATGTTGCGCAGAATTCCAGATTAGGCAAATAGTTGAAAATTGCAGCCTTTTGAATCCACGATGGCCTCCAAACGGAGGGATAAAAAATTGGTAACAATTTGTTGGAATTCCTGGACCATTTCTACATTTTAAGACCAAATTCCAATGTAGCCAAAAAGCCAACAAATACACACTCTCCCATACTATTATTCATGTAGGTAAGGTAACTGACCCAACACAATTGTGTCATCACTAAGAAGTCAACCTTTTTATATTAAAACATTTTTACAAAACATAAGATGAACATTTCAATTTTACTTTTCTGTTACATGTGGGACCATTGTATTAGTACCTATGCACACACGCATTATGTGATCTGCAACTTGAAATACAACTTCACATGCATGTCATCATTCAAAATAAAGTTGCCACACTCACTATCTCTACTAAAATATGAAGTTGACTACATACATGAACCCAGCAATATGCTGTACAGAAATGGTTGTCATTTTGAAAATGCCTTTTGGAGAATTTTTAAAATGGTCCTACAGACTGCAATGCATTCAAGGGAATGTGAATTGTCCCCAGTGACTTCATAAGGGTGCAATTATAACTGAGGGGCCACAAAAAACATTCTTACTGTGGAAAAACAAACAATATTTGGCTTTTATGACCATGACTGACCATAAGGGTCCCAAGACACCATCAGAGAAATGAATTGGTGAAGCATATTAGAGTATTATCAACAAATCATTGCACAATAAAATGCTAAATGTAAATTATGTAAGCATTAAAAGCATTCGCAATTCCAAATCGGACAATTCTGCACTTTATGGGGTTATGCACTTCTTATTTCAGTTCAACACAAATGGCATTGAAAGATGCGGCTCTCCCAATTAAGGCATATGTAGACAGCTCCCCCACAGCTTATGCAGTGTGCGCATGTTATATTTTATTTTCTTTATTTCAATTAGCCTTAGTGCTGATTACGTAGCTTAACCACTGTTGGGTATACCCTTAGGTCTCCGTCCTGTTAATTGTAATTAATAAATAACTTCCTGCTCTAATGCATTGTTATTTGAATTAAGCCTTTGGTGATGATGGCCATGCATTTAGCAAATTTATGCAACTAAGCCAATCATGCAAATATGCTTGTGCCTAGCATGTTAATAATGCATTGGGGCACTTAAGTGGTTAACACTAACAGTTTATGGAGTAAGAACTTAATACTGTGCAGTATTTTATACAAGGAAAATATATTAAACTAGGGCTTCATGCTCGTGCACTGGATTGCCAATCAACCTGTAGCATGTACATAGTTATCCAAACAGTTCATAATACCTTAAAAGCAAAAATCAGTCTATTCACTCTTGTATTGTGTATATTGTATTTTCCATCTTAAAATTATATGCAATTTATGCACATTGCGAGGTTCACACAAGTACCCCGGTAACTTTTTGGATACTACTTATACTACTCAAATTAAACTACACAAAGCACACTGACTTGCGGTCATGTACCTATTATGCAATAAGGCAATTTTTTTTTGCGTCTAACTGCCCTAGCTTCATTGCTATCATATACCTAAGCCTCCAAATGCCTTCTTTATGTATGGGTTGATAGTACCCGAACAAATTGAATGTCCATTTTAACATTTTGTGGTGCTTAATTTTCAGTTGTGCAAATTCCTTTGATTTTTTATAGCCCTTTTTGCAATTTTAATCATAAAATGTGGATGCTCTTATATATATTTAGCCTTGTAAAACAAATGCTATACAAGCCCAACTTTGTGTAGCAGTAACTTCAATGGGTAGCATTTTGTCTATGTTAACAGGGGATGTTTTTTTCTCTCCCAAAATTCTGTCGCATCACTTGTAAGTATGCGCTAAATGAGGCCGAATTACCCAAACAATTCAGCAAAGGAAACATTCAACACACTCCTCATTGAAACTTCTGATGGAAGTTGTCAGTATGTAACCATTTAGTTTTTGCACAGCCAAAAATTATCCTTCCACTTCTGTTCCAACTGTTCAAATCAGGGAAACACAAATTAATACCTTGACGCAATTTTTTTATTTTGTTATTTTTTTCTTTTTACAGCAATCTCCATAAGGCTTCTACTAAATAATAACAAGCAATCAGCACATTATGCATTTTTAATCCTTAGTTCATCAATAAGAAGCATTTGAAAATTTTACAGTATGGTACCAGCCATATTATGTTAAGCTAATTGCTAAACACAATTCTCTAACTTGTGCAAGACTTTATGCACTAACAGCAGTTACAGTCACGATCTATTAGTACCTATCACTTTAAGCCCTGTGGTATGCAATTAATCAAACTTGTGCATTTTTTTCAAAATAAAAGGCAATACACCAACCGAAATGCGCAGTTTATGTATACTTAGCAAAAATGCCCGTTCTGCTGCTCAAAACCCAAGTGGTGTGGACCCATTTTACAGTGTGTCCAAAAGCCTTGGTGTATAGGTAAAAATACCCAGGGCAATTATACAACTGGTCATATCTCGTTTACACATCATATGGAACTTTAAGTGGTTACACCCTTTAATGTAACTATCCAAATATTTAAATGCATTTTCATATTATGCACTATGCAAAAATGAGCTGCTCCAACTGCAGTGGCAAGCAAAGTTGGTTCTGGCCAACCAAACCCTAAATAAGCCAATAAACCCCAAGGTTTAAAATAACAGCTTTCTATTTATGGACCTAATACAGAACAGATCTACTCTGTCATGCACAGTGAATTATTTCCATTCAAGAGAAAAATTTTCCAGGCTAAAAGAAGCCATTCCTATAAATGGGATCGCCTTAAATCAATCCCACTTCTATACTATTGTAGGGGAGACTACAAAAGCTAGTCTGTGTGCCATTTTGTTACTATAACACTGTATTAACTTGAAACAGTGATTGCCTGTGTTACATCCAGAAAGAAAGAGATCATGCCATGATCATCATAAATGAGTACTTTTCTTTCCACTGATGTTAACAAATCTTTGTAATTCTCTTCTTTCTATGTAGATTAAATATAGCCACTTTGTGGAACTCGACCCTACTTGAACCTATGGCATCATCGCGGAAGCATGTACCCTCCTACATACCTAACCAATTTTTTAAATTCAAGTCCAGGCTTAATCCGCAGGTTAAAGGTTAAAACAAAAACTTTCCACAAATTAGGAATTACTTTAAAATGAGTTAAACATGACCCTGTTAACTCTGGCATGGTGAATCTTGTCTTCATATCTGCGGCCTCCCTATCAGCTGGGGATTATTACATTGGCGCAACACTGAGGGTCTATAATCCCTCAAATATTTTCAATAAGGCATACGTTGGACAGAGTAATGTATTCCCCATCAAGTACAACCAATGAGGTTGCCATCCTTGTAGGTCCTAACCACGCCTGGTCTGAAGCAATATGGTGTTATTTAACCTTATTTTGAAAACACGTAGCTGAATGCAGTGACTGACTGGCTTTTGGATATAAACGCCTGGATCATGTCCCAAAAAGGACAACTTCGCCCCAACTTAGGCTAATAACATTATAATAACTTCATACTTTGTTACCAACAATGCCTAGGTATTCACGCAACAGTGCCGTGGCATGCAGTACTGTTGTTTTCCATACCGTATCTAAATGATGTACGACTTTAATCACAGGCCTACCTTTTTTTTTTTTTTAGTATTTTCACACATCATGACAAAAATTGAGATCTTACTCTTAACCAAGGCCCATCCTTTGGTTTTTCATATTTTGGTATTTCTTTTCTTCTGTGCTTGCATTAATTCTGGTTAAGAACTCTAAGTAGACCCAATATCTCCTTCATATGTATCACACCCCTCCCCCTTTTGTCTCGTAGTCCCTTCAAGGGACTATTGGATAGGTTTTTATTATGTTGTTGATAATTATTGGAAGCAAGCACGATTGAAACCCACCATATGAACTCATTTACACTGGAATGTTCCTCACTAAAAGGAGTTTCATTAGCATTCCACGTCTTATGCGATTTATTTAGAGGCGTACCAATAGTCACATCAAATGCATTTGGCCAAAAGGAACCACCAATACTACTATCATCATCACTTTAATTTTATCATATTAGTTTACCATTGGGATATTATCCATATGTATGAGTGGGTGATGTCAACTAATTCGTAACTCTAGCTCCCTCTCAAAGACTGGGCAGTATCGTAGGACTAATATCTTTTAGGTACTAAAAAACATGAATCTCGCACCGTTGGTCCACTCTGATTCATCTGAGAAGTTCAGTTCTGTGATCAAAAGGTACTACTGACGAGACTCCAACTGCCTCAATTTATCTTGGGTCAACTACCATCGCCAGATCCAAAATTGAAGACTGACGCATGCATACATATGGTCTGCAGTCTTGATACATTAGATTATTGCAAAAACGCAATGTAACTTGGGACAATCCCTTCATGTTTATTCACAAGTGGAACTTCCCCATACGCAATAAGTAGCCAACACACTCCAACAATAATTTCATATTGTACCTGTAGTATACTGTAGTATTTCTAGCATACAGCCGTCCGCCGCTGCGGTTATCGGTTCCTTTATCATTGAACACAAGCTGTCAAATTTTGAAATACGCGCGGCCGTCCGCCGCTGCTGTAATCGGTCCCTGTTATCATTGGTCAAAGCCCTGTCGAATTTGGACTGCAAAACAGATTTATTACAGTGCCTAAGTTAAACTGCTCAACATGAGTTTTCGCTTTTTTTTCATCAGAGTGAATCCCTGATTTTGTAATTTTGCCATATATGCGCCTTTACGCATTGGCTCGTAGTTGAGTATTGGGCTTTTGAACCCTTGTCTGGTGATTCTTATCCATTTCACCCCCCTAAAACGTCGGAAATGAATAGCTATGGTAAAATATGCACATCATGACATCGATGTAGCCGGCCGCATCCTCCTGATTATGATTCTTCGATGCCTCCAAATTCTCTTTCGATAGAGAACGCACAGGAATAAGAGTTTTACAAAAAGGGGCACGTTGATCCTCAATGACGAATTTACAGTCCAAACTACGGTGGAAATTGGTGACATTTTTGCAGGCGGGGTTGAACCATAGCGCACGGACGTCGCCCAAAAGAAAATTGAGGGATTTTGGCGGTGCCGCTGGGGCGCAAGGGATTATGGGATTTTTTTAAGGGCGATTTGTCGGTGGGAACCAGACAAAAACTAGCCATATGGTTTGTTACAACCCAAAAGGTAGTCTACATAGCGCCATGGAAATGTAAATTCTAACTATAGTGACACTTACCTTCCTTTGGGAAACGTGGAGGACAAATGGTATAGTCATGTTGTAGTAGAAAATAATGAGTTTTGAGGAATTGCATATTCTTCTGGATGGCAGTCAACAGTGTTGTAGGATGTTTCTGAATGTCTCCTTGGTACTCCGGCATGAAATGAGTTCAAAATGTGATCGCATCAAATAGAAGGAGGTAAAGAAGCTAACATGTTAACAAGTTGAACAAGTAGGAAGCAATCATGATGACTCTATTACACTTGCGTTCAGCTTGGTCATTAAAAGAGAAGAAGAAACCAAGTTTACTTTTTGAACCATTGGCAACCAAACGATTGTTTGTGTCTTTCCCTTTAACAGAAACATATATTCGACCTACTTCTGAATCAGAAAAATGTAGTTAAATGAGTATTGCAATGTCCTAATACCCTGCTATACTCTACTTACGGGCCATTCTCTCAAAAGGAACAAATATCAACTTAAAGAATGACTGTGAGCGATGGGACCCTTATGTCAGTACATTTGGGTCTCTCTTATCGGGTACTTTGGGTTACTTAGGGTTAATACGTGCAAAAAGTAAAATACTTCAAAAATCCTAAAAATAACCAGGTTCCTATCACCTAAGATGGGTTTATCTCTCATGTTTGAGTGGGGAAGACCGTATTAGAGACAGACTGCTGTCCGCTTATGGGACATTGGTCTATCGGGGGGGGGGTGGGGGTTCCATGATGGGGGAGGAATTTGACAAATAATTTTAGGATGATAAAAAGATTTTGTGCAGTAAAATACTACTTTTGTCAGCTCATTCTAGAAATTCATTTCATTGGAAACTTGGATGTAGAAGGGAAACCCTGCCCAGAATTAATTGTAATGTAAGCAGGACTGATTACCCTTCATTAAAATCACCAATGCCAGATGGGGATCCCTTCTCCCCAACAATAAATCCCTGCCCAGAATGCATTGAATGTGAGCATATGACATAGACGCCTCCTCATGTTAACAAGGATAAAACTTCCAGCAATGTCAGAGTTGTCGAACCCACAAAACAACACATACTTGTGTTAGTGTGACTCATCTGCACACATGACAAGTTTCTGAGAATTTCTTTTCCATAGGCATGAAAAGAAATGTTTGTGAAGGGCACAAATGGAGTCTCAAGACTTCAAAAGGGTTAAATTGTTTATAAATGATATTACATTGGTCAGGTCAGGTTTCCTTTGAAGGCCTGCTATTGGTATCCTGGTAACCAGTAAACCTGTCCCAGGGCCGAGGTTGTCGGCGGCGAAACCGTCACCCCCCATCGAGTCTCTAAGGAATCTGATGATTCTCTAAGGAATTTGAGAGGAGGGTAGCTGGTTACCCTGGTAGACTGAAAAAGAAGATCTACCTACAAGGGGCGTCAGCTCTGGAGAGTATTGAGCGGCAATCCAGCACATGCTGCCTTGTATGGGGGGCACGGTTGCCCAAAGGCAGGCCCACCGCCAAAAACTGTGGAGTGGAGTCAAGAAGGGCATCCAGTCAATTATCATTTTGACTCCAATAAATCCTCACAAGCAGTATTGATGAGTGTGAGGTGTATCCGGCCACCCCCCGGTAGCGGGACAAAAACCGGATTAAAAACTTTGGTATAACTAACCATTGTGGTATTGGTTTGTCTCATTTGCTGCCTCTGCTTATCCATCGCATCAAATTCTTAAAGGGGCATTTCGTGATACACAGCCTCGTACCCCCGATTTACCTAAAAATGTTGAGATTTTAATATCATCTGAACCGTTAGCCTTTGTAATGGTGCCCAATTCTTACGTGCAAATTCGGTCGCATCTGTAAGAAACTTCGCAATTTTGTATTCTGTCGTAAACGGACAATTTACAGCACAGGAGCCTATTTGGGACCGTGGGACACGAAACAATGCTCATAACACAAAACGCAAAGAGCGGGATCAGCTCACATTTTGAGAATAAGCTTTTTACAAGGATTCTGTGGATCAATGAATAAACAGGAGGGTTGAAATAACGAAATTGCACCTTTTCTGAAGACAACAGTAACTAAGAACTGATTATTGATTTTACTCTTTATATACCTTGGTCTTTCCAGATGATATCTGCTTCAGTGAGGTGACCCAATGTCAATCTTTTCATAGCTCCTCCAACAGGTCGCTCTTAGGACAATATCCCATGACTAGCATATCAAATACAAACCAAATAACCTTAGGGACTTTTGTATTAACATACGGCATTAAAAACAAACTAAAGTCAAGAGGAGAAGCCTAAAAAATTACAAAATATTTTTTTTTCAAGATTGCGTTGATGTGACATTTCTTAAATCCACCAAAGGCAAACGTATTGCTTAAACAATGTGACATTAACATTCACAACACACTGGTTAGCACCTGGGGCTTTGACATGCTAAAAGTAATAGAGCATAACTAATGCATAACGGAAAAGTCACTGGTTAATAAGACTTTTAAAACAGAGGTCGTGCTGGTGCACACGCATATCGTTGGGCAGCGTAATGCTCTTTGTCCGGTGATGTCATGGAGTCGTATCATCTATGGAGTAGTATGCACATGAATAATCGTAGGCTAGTGCTCTCCGCATTATCATCATTCCTAATTTTTTGTCTGCTATTTTCAGCATAGCCCATAACATCTAACCCCCAATCTTCTAAAATAGAGGACCAAACAAAAACTTACAAAATGATAGCCACCGCTTTAAGGGCAGGTAAAATGTGTATCTCTTCCAAATTAGTTGGTAACATATTTTGGCTCATGACAAGATAACTTTTCTTTTAAAAATGAAAAAAAAAGGGGTTGTGACTTGGTGAAAGCTCAGAATGATTCTTTAACATTGCAATCTGTGGTCCTTATTGACTTGAAGGCATTATCTGGAGGTAAGATACCACGATGAGTTACAATATATCATCCACCAAGGCACAGTTCGGGGGTTGTACTTGTACATACATGACATGAACTGACCTTGTGCGACTGGGTATCATATATCATACCAAAAACCAGGGGTGTATTTTCTAATACACCGGTGAATGAAAGTACTGAATTGTGCAAGGGATTGAGATTTGACTAGTCATAGTGATATGCTCGCTTTATTAAGTTAGAAAAGAGAACCATCTCTGACACAAATATATGTATACTTTACTGTTGCATTGCTGCTGCTATACCATATGGAATGTTCTAGTCTGTGCGTAACATTATCCTATCAGTTTCAAACATAAAAAAGTTAAACACTTTTGAGCTCTCCTCGCAGAGACATACCCAACAGGGTCATAGGTCAAATAGGGGTTATTAGAGGTCAATCTTTGTATACCACAGGTAAAGCTTGTGGAAGCAGTCCTTGTAAGTTTAATGATCAAGCATCTACTGCGAAGAAAATGTCTTAGATTTGACAGAAGGGTTCAAGGTCACACTAGGGGTCATTAGATGACCCAATCTGGACACCTATGAACTTGGCATGATCTTTTGATCAGGTTGGTGATGGTAGCACCTAATTTGCACAGAAATTACATTTAGAGATTTTAAACAAAGGAGGTCAAATGCATGTTGGGGACATAAGAGGATGTTCTGCACACACCCGAGATGAGTCTTGTCCAATGATTTTTTGAGGCATCCAAATACTTTGTCATAATAGTAATTCATCGATTAGACACTCAATAGATTTCTTACCTTGTATTTGGCTACAGAAAGGTCTTAAAAGAGAGAAAAAAGGCAATTTTGATTTGCCTTATATTTCATATAAAACTAGGCTGAATTTCGTATTGGCTCCTATACGAAATTAGGCAATTTCACAATTTTTGTACCAAGAAACATTTCTCAGCTTAATTTTCAGATGGGGATGTTTTTAAGAAAGCTTACATAAGGGCAAATAATCAGTACTGTCAATTTTTTTAGGGAAAAAAATAAAAAAATGTGAAATCTCTCATTGCACCTTTAAACTGTAAAGAAGAGACACATTGTTTGCAAACACAGTGAGGGGTAAGAGACTTTTACATTCAATAAGTACGTATGCTGATCATAGCATGTAATTGCCAAGGAAAGCATTTGAAAGCGATTTTACAAAATGGAGCAAAGGTTACACAGGGTCATTGGAGGACAGTCTATGTACACCCCATAAGTCTTGGGTCATTGTTTCTTGAATCAAGTTTGGCGATTGCAGCACTCGCTGCCTTGTAACCTTGTATTATATTTAACGTTGTGGTATATGAAGTCTACAGAGAACAAAAATGTGAACAGCCTAGTAATACAGAAACTCCAAAATTTTTTTTTAACTTCCTTGGGAAATTGGTTTTTCTTTTTGGTTTTTTCTATTTTAAAAATGTACAAACAACCATCTGAACATACCTCCTTATAGGATCAAATATGATAGTACTGGAAAGGATAGCAAATGGTACTCATGACACCTAATACTACACATGATTGAGTATTTACCTAGAGATTCACCGATCCAGGGTTTCCTTTGCCGATCCGATGGCCATATTATATTTTTGTAGTATCGGCCGATTCAACCGATCCGATCCGACGATTTGCCCCCATATATTAAATATCGCACTGAGTTCAAATTTCTTTAAACGTAGAATTGGCGACGATTATAATCAACAAATCAGTGCAGTCCCCCTTTGCTTTATGTTCTGATTAGGAATTTCGGAGGAAGGTTACCTTTTGAGCAACTCTTGTCTCATGTTTCTACTAACTGGAACAATACCCTTTGTACTACTTCGTCCCTTTCATTCATTCAGACATCGGCTGAGAATCGGCAGCCTCTGACATATTTTTATTAGCCACCCGATTTTTTGCCGATTTTGCAGAATCGGCCCCCGATCCAATGTCCGATACAAATATCGGTTAATCTCCTAGTATTTAAACCTGAATGCGCTAACAAGTAATTATTGAAATTCCTGATTTTGATTGCCATACCTTAGTTGCAAGATGGGCCAGTGTGTGCCCTTGATTGGTTGCAAGATGCACTCTCTTCCTTCTGAAGCTTGAAAGAGAATATAAACGACAGTTTTAAAATTAATATAATTATCTGTCCAAGTATACTATCTTTTCTTCTTCTCGTTGGATTGTGATGTGTATTGTTTCTGAATCATTGTCTCAAAAATTACATGACTTTTTTCCTTAAAAGATGTCATGTCTAAGTCAAAACTAGTTTATATCTTAAGAACATATCTTTTGCTGCTTGAACAATTTACTGCATGTGATAAAACCACAGAATTTTTGATTTTTTTTTTCAAAAAAAGGCCGACATAGATTTCCTCCTGAAGATTAAGCCCTCAACTGTTTAGGATATCTTGTTTTTTGCATATAAATAATGCTTGTCCATACCAATCACTATGTGAAATAGCTAAGCTCAAATCAAGCCCTTTTATGGAGAAAATCGCAACTCTAATCAAATTTCAGATCCGGAATCTTTATTATACAATATACACAGTTATATTACACAAATATTTACTCAAAATGAAAAATTCAATTCATCTCAAACCTTGGACTTTGTATACAATGTATATTTTGCTGCATGGCCCATTTCTCCACACCAATTTGAGTAGCATTATAGCCTAAATAAGAAATTTGTCCTACATAAAAGTTGTAAACCAGCTTATCTTAACATGCTTACTCTTTGTTTGGCATAGCGCAGGATATCATACATAGTATCTGACGTGGGCAGCGCTGCTTGGACACAGCTATCTACTACAAAGGTGATGTCAGTAATCTGTTCTAGGCATGCTTTCAGCTCATCACTCAGGCTCTGGCCTTCCTCAGGTGGGTAGTTAGTCCAGGGTGATGCCTTCTCAAGGAGATCACCTGTTTTCACTTTATATACCAACTGCAAAATACAAATCAATACAAAATCGTGGTAAATAAACTACACAACATATTAGACACTGATACTGCACCGGTGGTGCAAAAGCCCTGAACAAATGTCAACAAGTATTCAACATTACACTTAGTGATGAAATTGATATTTGATAAAATATTGCTCACAAGCAGCAACCCAACAATATCGAACCTACCTCAACATCTAAATCAAATTGCCTTGCAAACTTCTCAGCTTCTTCAAATTTCTTCTTGTGTAGAAGGCGGTTAAGCGAGTCTCTGGGAGCGCTTCTGTTAGGCAGCGCACCCTTAGAACTGAGATGACATCGCTCAAGTATTCCTCGTATGATCCCTCCAACAAAAAGATGGGCTCCTGTGTCCAAACAAACAAAACCAAAGGTCACTGGTTCAAGTCTTAGTGATGGACAACATTGCTCTTTTTGAGATTTACATTAAGTAATCTTCCCCCACCTGACTTGGCAAGACTTCAGCCAGAGTACAGTACTTGGATACAGCTAGTGAATATGTACACTGCATTCCTGGTAGGGTGAACACCTTGAGGAAGTATTCAGGGCCTTGAGTCAAGACTACCAACTGCAATTCTGGTTGGGTTCCACTGAAAGATACAAAGGAAAACACTCCATGATATTTTGTTGGTTTATCAACATATTGTCAAATTTGTATTTCAAACTAAATCCAGAGAAAACCTGTACCTCACACAATAAGTCTAAGACATCACATCAATGAATATGGGTGGATAGCTAAACAGTTCTGTAAATTGCAGCTAAATTGCTAAATAAATAAATGAAAATATCAATGGCATTGGCAAAACAGTTAACAACTGATTAGGATTAATTGTTCCAATAGCTACATCGTGTGCAAATTTTACGAAATTTCATTGCGGGCAAATTTGATTTTCTTAAAAATACAGCAGTCCTCGGACTGCTTGTGTTGCCTGCCGTCGCGGTTAGTGAATGATAGGCCTAACATGACCTTTGACCTTGATGTGACCTTGGACCTCAAACAAATGAGGGTTTTCATGTAAACTCCATAAACCAAGTTTGGTTCCAATTGATCTTCAACTTTTCAAATAAGGTCAATTTTACATTTTCAGCCTATTTTGCAACTTGACCTCACATGACCTTTGGCCTTGGCATGTGACCTTTGACCTCATAAACAAATGGGGGATGCCATATTGTACAGGCAAATGTTAACCCTTTTTCACAACAGACAACAACAACAGACAACAACAACAGTGGACAAAGTGATCCCTATGTGTCTTCCTGCCTTAGGGCAGATGACACAAAAATCTAGTTTACACATTTTACTCTAGTGAACAAACAATAGAGGGCACTATAATATACAAATTGTCTTTGTAGACCTATATGACAAGATTTCCTGCAATGGATTATTCAATTTTTACAGGAGGTAATAGTCTTTGCATGTCCCTACATATATTAGTTATCAAAATTGTGTTGCCATTGCTTAGAACTGTTCTAAAAATAAAAGAGACAATTTGCATGGGGTCAAACAGCTAGCTGTGTTAGAGATTATGGTCACCAATGAATTATCATACTTGCCTGTTTTTGTTACCGGTATTAACAGAGTTGTAATTCATGAGAATGAACTGCTGTATTTCTATGTTGGGCCAGTACCCTAACATGATAAGTGTCCTGGAATCAAATACACTCAGAGTATGCTGAAAGTACAACAGAAATGGTAACAGTCATTCAATCATTCAAAGGCTGACTCAAGAGATTTCTCGAGGATGGCGCCTTCAATTTAACAAATCATGTTTTTTGCATATACATAACACTTGTCTACATACTAATCACTGTATGAAATAGCTAAGCTTATATCAATGTCCTTCAGATAGAAAATCTGAACTTAGTTTAAAATTCAAAATTTGCACTTATTGTATTTACAAAAAAAGTAATGTGTTTTTCCTTGACTTATCTTTCACTTTTAATGTATTTCTACAAAACTGATTTTTTTTTCATGTTCTTGCAGAATCACTTACAGTACCATTATCTTTATACCTAAAAGGTTTCATCTTTCAAACATTTTGTTTTACATTTTAAATTCACACTTAATTCATTCTTTTCAACACTTCTCTGTAATTAGCCAGAGGGTGTTTTGAATCAATCCCATGATGCATTGCAAAGTGCCTATACTGTACTGTACACATGTCAGTACTTAGGAATAAAAGTGTTCCAAAAGTTCAAGAACAACAAGACATTTCATGATCATGCAAAAAATTCCCTAAGTACTAACGCTTTGTGGGCCAAAATGAGCATTAAAGTCAGGGTTTTTATGTGTTAAGAATAGGATTTTTATGGGATCACATGACCCTATTGAGGTAAAATTTCCCAAAACTGGTGAATTGTGGGATTGACTCAAAGCACCCTCTGGTAATTAGCTAACCTCTTCATCCAGCAAGAACAGCCATCTGCCATTGGTGCTCACCCTACACTGCACAACACCTATCCCTGAAACCAAGTCACACAAGATATCTTATCAACATTGTATCTATTAAATCTACAATTACTTCAATACAAGTTAGCAGCATTGTAGTTTATAAACTAGAATTTTGCGGTTATCAGCTCTCATGGTTCGCAGGCTTAAAGGCCGACTCAGGGATTTCCCGATGAGGACGCACTCAATTTTCAAAACAAATCGTGTTTTTGTATGTACATAATGCTTGTCCATATACAAATCATTGTGTGAAATAACTAAGCTCAAATAGAAGTCCTTCATATAGAAAAACACAAGTTGTTATAAAATTCCGGATCCGTAATTTTTGTTATACACGGTTTCCTATGGCACTGTTATACTGTGCATAAATGTTTACTGCATGAAAACAGAAAATCCGATTCATCTCGAACTTTGGAATTAAGCATTTTAGGTGACTATTAGTTCTAGATGACTATTTTTAATTACTACACAAAAAAAATATATTTTGAAATCTCTGAGTCAGCCTTTAATAAGGGTTGACTGCCTTGAATGCAGAGTTTGTGATCTTTAGCCATCTTTATCTTACTATATTCAAAGGAGGTAAGTACTTTTTGTTTGATTGGTTTGAACTATGACCCCTAGATGACCTTTGACCCCAAACCAATGGATACCCTATGTGACTGATTATTGAGCAACTTTTGTGAAAATGTTGTTCTGCAAAAACACAGCATCAGTTTGTCTACAGCTCAACAATGACTCCATATGTGATGTGATCAAGCAAAATGAGTCGGAAGTCGCAAATATTGATTTTGAGATATAGCCAAACAAAGGAGAAAATGTTTCCTATTGTTTTGGCCACCCTTCAACTGATTATATCTTTGGAATTAACTGGTCAATTTCAATGGGGGTTTCAGCAAAATGTAGCTTTTTAAGTGGTGCATACAGTTACATGAAAAAAGTAATCGAATCAGACCGACTTCAGACTCATTTTGCTTGATCACATCACATCTTTTGTTGAACTTCTAATGTACCTCAACCCGGCCAGGATCATTCCAGCAATTAAAATCCTTTCAAAGCAAGAAAAGATAGCATTTCAAGCACAGGGTTAACATTATGATCACACATACCCCAAGTATACAGACATTAGGACTGTGACAAATTCCTGGGAACCCGGATACCCACCCGATCATGGTCTTACCCGGGACTGAAATCCATTTACAGGTTTCCCGAATATAAAGTTTTAAATCATTTACTTTTGACACCACTTTCTATAATCACTTTCTAAGATCACGTGTGAGAGCATGTGTGGTCCTGTGGAAAAGTGCAGGACTTGTGATCATTAAAACCGTTGAAATTGTGAGTTTCATCCCCCGCTGTGATCAACATGCTTGTGTCCCTGGCCAAGATACTTAAATCTCAATTGCCTCGTCGATCCAAATGAAATCTGGGGAGCTGTTAGGAGAATATCACAATCTATAGGTTTGAGCGCCTAACCGGAGGCCGGCTAGATGAAACTAAAATAATTCTGTGATGATTTCCTAGTGGCAGCGAAATAAATGTAAAGCGATTTGATCTTATGGAAAGGCGCTATATAAATACCGCATTTATTATAATCTGTTACTATTTATCCACAGGCAAGAAATCGATGTACTGAAAACTTATTACCCCATGACCCTTTAAACCCCAGAACTTGGCTGCATACCACTTGGGAAGTTGACTAACTTCAAAAGACACAAATAGGTCAAGTATTTTTTTAATTAGGGTTGCAAAATTCCCGGGAATTTTCAGAGCGGGAAATTTCCATGGAAATTTTGGGAATTAACGGGAATTTATGGGAATTTTAGGAAATTTTCGGGAATTTGGGGAATTAACAATCTTTTGAAATTGATACACACTGTAAGGTCCCTTTTGTTCAGATTAGGATAATATGGTACTCTGTACAACTGAAATGCTACAATAGAACATAAATTATTAGCATAAACAAGCATGTTTTAAACAACTGAGAAAATGAATAACTATCAACTCTTTACAAAAAATATACATGTTTGGTT
>JAMKCH010019710.1:0-23189 GCA_023653785.1 Ophioderma brevispina
TTTGAAATTGTAAGTGTCTATTATAAGAATTTTCATAACATAATTTGGACCCAGTTACAATATGCTTATAGCCTTCACACATGGGATGTGCGTATTCCTTGATGCAACCTCAAGCTAATTACGTAACCAATTCTTAATCACTTTTTTCTCTAGTAGAATGCTCGTACGCCATGTAAGTCTGTTGGAAACCAGTTGGCTTGGCCAGCTTGGGTTGGACGAAATAGGATAAGGTTTTGCCCCACCATAGTATGGTTTATTACTGTACGATACTACAACAATACGGAGCACGTGGTGGATTTCTAATTTGAGGGCCATAACTTGGCTAACTTGATTTTTTAATTACGATTTAGGCAAAGACTTCCATATGTCACCCCACTCGTTATAGTTACATGATACAAAATTTATTTTAATTTTGGACAAAAAAAATAAAAAACGGAATAAACAGCTAAAATAATAACATGTTATGTGGCATGTAAATATATGAGAGGGGTGGTACATGGTACATATGGAAGTCTTTGCCCGTATTGATTGGCCTGCACCCGGCATGTATGTTATTTTTTTCCAAAGCTAGTCTATTTTAGGATGGCGGTGAATCGCCTGGCAGCGGCAAATAGTGCAATGTTAGGATCAAAAATTCCACCCTTTACCCTTAATTCGTCATGCAGCCCTCAATGGTTTTGTTCCTTTGACATCGTCACATTCTGTAAGACATATTTCACGTGAAAAGGTATTTGACTACTTCAGATTTCGGCGCGTTTGCGGTGGAATCGCGACGGCTAAGCGCATCTAAAAATAGAATTCACGCAAGGCCTCGTACGCATGCGCATAAATTAAACCAGGAAGCAACGGGCGGTTTTGTTTGTGCACCAAAAACATCAGATACAAATTTTGAGTTAAATCAGACCAGTCATTGGTGATATTCCTTGTAAAGAGAGTACTGGTGTGAAAGCAGATATAGTCCGGTGGGATACCAAAGTCCGGGCTCCATAGACGATTTTTAAAAACGGGGGAATAAAGAGTGAAACGACTATTGCCGTGGAGAGTCAACTGAATTGAGTGTCTATCTTTACCATGTTACCTGGACTATGAGTTACTCGGACTATAATACTTCTACACAGGTTTCCCAAAATAATAAGGGCATTTATAAAGGCCAGACTCTGGTCCGAAGGTCGTTCACTGCGCTGTTGCCTAATTATTATTATGCTGCCATCAGGAAATGGGTCACTGTCAATCCTTTCGCCTAACTCATCAAAATCATACCTTTATTCTCATTCTAAACAGCTTTATCATTAAAGGTATGGGCTCAGAGATTTCGAATATAATTAAATTTTGAGTAGGAAATTAAAAATATTCATCAAGAAAACTAAAGATAGTCAAAAATGTTAAATTCAAATTCAAAGATGAATCAGGTTTTCTGTTAAAAAGTCTTGAGAACTGAGTGAGTCTAGACTGAGTTGAAGCAGCTGGGGTTGTCAAATATACTTTTAAAAAAGCTTTGTTCTGGATCAAATCCAGGTAGTAATGAGTATTTCGGAAAGATAAAGCCACAAACGTCAACTACTGAACTTTAGGAAGTAATGATTGTCCCCATATCGTATGTTTACGATCCCGGGTGAGATCGTACTCGCAGGGCGCTTCACAGTGATGAGAGTAACACGAGGTCTTAGAAAACTTTATTGTATTGCACATGCGCTCAAGCAAAATCGTGTTGCCCGTCATGAAGTGGTCCCTGTTGACTGGAATTGCTTGAATTACTGACCTTCACCGCCTGGCCCTGAGTAAAGCGCCGCTGGTGTTTGATGTAATAGCTTTGTCAGAATGATCACCTGTTAGCATCTGACGTAAATACAAACCTTGATTTTGACATTTACCCCCAGATCTTAATTTAACAGGTGGTGAGGTTTTGTATCCATGTCCATCCAACAATCTTCAAATATTCAGCATGTTGAACTCTATGACATAAGTCTCAGCACAATGTACTTGTTTGCACTTACAGTTATATTTGTGACAATCCAATAAAATTATATAACGCTCAACCTGGTTGAAATTTTAACTTCCTTTGTTCGCGTTCTCCAGGATAGACAGGCTGTATGTTTAATAATCTTACCTGGAGATGGCCAACGCTCGTTAGTGTTGAAAAAAAAGTGTGCTGGCTGGATTTTTCGAACTGGCCAACCTTTGTATTCTAGCACAACACTCTTGCCAACTGACGCTTCAAGCCAGGTTGGTTAGGGCACAATGCAATCGAAAAAGTGTGGAATTTGGGGGGGGGGGGGTGAATGACATTCCCGGGAAATTTTGATATTTTGGAGGGAAATTTGTCCTTATTCTTAAGACAGCTGTGAAAATGAGGAATTTGCCATTGGCTGATGCCCGAGTTTCAATTTTTTTTTCGCATGATTGAACCCAGATAGGACTCCTGCGTCTTGACGTTATTTTTATGTTAAGCGCTCGCGTCATACCGCTTTTGCTACGTTCGCGCGCGCCTGACACGTTTCGTCTCGTTGCGTATGACCGTTGCGTTCAACGGTTTTTCGATTGTTGTCACTGGCTGGTGATGGGCAAGTCCTTTCTTGTTTGTTATTTAAGCCGTAAGCCTTCGCGAAATTGGTTAAAGATGACCCTGAGAGGACCTTAAATGATAAAGCTGTTTAAGGATGAGAATAAGTTATATTTTGGGAACCGTACTCTCTTTATTTACGCGAATTGAACCCGGCGTCACCGTTATTTTTGCGTGGAAGAACTCGGCCTCCGGCCCCGTTCTTCCACTAAATAATGGTACATCGCCTTGGGTTCAATTCGTCGTACTAGAGTCCGGTTCCCAAATCATACCTTAGCTCTAATTTAAAGCATCATAAAAATTGAAGGGAAATCTTGGAGGGAAATTGGATTGTACTCAGGTAAATTTAAAATTTTTTCCATAGCCCTTGATGAGCGATAGATATTATCTATGGGTGTTTTTAGGTCCCAAAGGTTTCCTTCGTTTTCCTAGCGGGTAGCCTTTATTAGACATGTTGGAACTGGTTTTCTTCTTATGTCAGCGCCCTTTTTTGTGCAAGGTAAAATCAGAGAATTTTAGAGAGTTAGTTTATAGAGTAGGGCAAGTGCCAAATAATTGCAGCATTTATGTAGCGCTTTTCACGTGTATCAAAGCGCTTTTAAAATTATTACCACTACCTTTGGAATACGTCAGCTGCCATACATACCCAAGGCATACTCATACCTTTGGGCGGCGCTCAATGGACAATATCCCTAGCAGCTCCCCATTTAGCACCTGGGTGGAGAGAGGCAAGTGAGATAAAGTGTCTTGCCCAAGGACACAACGCGTTGGCAACAGTGGGACTTGAACCCACGACCTTCGTATCACGAGCCAAATGCTCTATCCACTGGACCACACACCCTCCACAAAATGGAACTCTGCATTAAGAGAACAAAATGTAGTAATTTAAGATTCCCAATTCGTGTAAAATAACCAAATTATACTATTGGTTTTTAGGCGAGATTGGGGGGCTGATATCAATATTACTGATGTTTTTTTTATAAAAAGGTCTAAAATTTAGATAAATTTGAGATGTTCACAAAGTTCAAAAAGGACGATTTTAGGGGAGTTAAGTCCATTTTACCAAATTTTTCAAGGTCCACTTTTTTGGTCCTGCCCCCCAATAAATCCTGCCTACGGCCATACTCAGGATTTTTGATTACAGACAGGGAAGTAAAGGGCGACTATTGAAGTTATACCATACATACAGGATGCATCCTAATTCATTTCCTTTATATTATATCACATCAGTACCAACTGGTACCGTGACTTTCACAAGACGTGCCTTAAGAAATCTACCGAGGTGGGACAAGAGTACAGCTACTTTAACCAAATGCCGTGTGATGGCTTCTGGGATGATAGAAGACGACGGTGCTGGGATGTTGCAGGTAGGGAGTGAGCTCTAAATTCATAACAGCACATTTTTGAAGAGCGCCCCCAATTTAAAAAATTGGAGATTTTGCACAGTTGTGTTGGTAATTGTCTAGTAAACTGTACCTGCGAATAATAATGCTCAAAAGTGCCTATTTGTCATAAAAGAAGCAGTTTTGTAATTGGAATCGGAATTCCCGATTGTAATTTATTGGCGGAGCTGGAAACACCAAATATCTGTCGGTCCATTGTGAAGTAGTGCCACCTCACAAAATGACCTCTAACTTGACTTGCTGATCCAACGGAACAACAAATGGATGAGTGTAGACGTGTACATGGCGCTATTTCCTGGCTATTTCATATTGGAAGGACATACGCAGCAGCCACTGAATTATTATCAGGATCCGATATTAATTATCCTAATTATAAAATTACTTCGTTTGGGATACATAGACAAGTTTACCATTCACATTCTGTCATCTGATTGGTTAAAATGGAGTCACATGATATGGGTTATTCCTACCATTTCCTGTTTTTTTTTTTGAAGAAATAACCAAAAACCAACTATCTCCTTGGGATAGTACCCCCCGGAAACCTACTATCCCATGGCAAAAGTTAGCATACATTCCTACACAGAATAATTAATTTTAATACATACACCAATACACATATTTCAAAAAATACAGTATGTGGAAGAGACATGAAACTCATCCAACACAAAATCATGGCCGACTCCAAAAGTTTGCACGGCCGTCAGCTCAGACTGGTGAATTGAGCTGCAAACCCGGATTCCATCTTGTAACTGATGATGATCTATATGCGCAATTCTATAACAGGACGATAGCGCTAATACAAGGAAGCACTACAAGTTGCAATTACAGTATTTAACACATATTTAAAGCAACAACCCGGTTCCTCTAGCGAATGTGAAAAGTTGCAGAATTCTGATCTCGAGCCTGCCTTTTCGCGATTGTACACCTCAACTCTGCACTTTTGCGGGAAAGTAACAGTACGAGTAAGGAAACTGTTATGCAGTTTATTATTTATTCCATTTTGGCCCTAGTTTACACTAAGGCCTGACCTAAAACCTACTTTTAAACAAATGATGACAGCAATAATGCATGAGGTGTATAAAACAAATACAGAACCTGCTCTTTATTCGGGAGCATGGAGAGAAATATTGGCCCTTGATGATCTTGAACGTCGGTCATACTATTTCCTAACCGAAGTCTTTTGGAAAATAGTAGGCCCTCGGTGTCAAAATCATCTCGGGCAATATTCTCACCATCTCCCTCATTAGCAGTCTATATTTGTATACTATAGCCAATTAACCAATGCAACTGTGCAAAAATATTTACTTTTTTTTGAAAATTGCGGTTCTCTCAAAAAATGTGCCTGTTATTGCTTTAGGTTCTTCCTTTGTCAAAAGAACTCTCACATTTTTATCCACCAACCTCGAGCGACCGAAAGGCGCGTGTCGAACTCCGAAGGCGTGAGGCCGAGCGGATCGAGGCGTCTTTTCGCAATTGGTATTTCCCCCCCTGTGTCAACAAATGTTCAATCGTCTTCTGGCAGATGAGGCAGCAGCTAAACATGTTGTAAGCGTTTGGAGCCAAATCACTGTTGGTTGGTTGGGGTAGAGAGAAATCTATGTCCACCGTCGGACGAAAGGTAGGGTACTCATTGAGAATTGATCCGCAGTCTGTGATAGATAGCCACATTGGCAGCTGGCGTGGCCGCAGCCCCCCATCGGCGCATATTGCTATTGAAGCGACCCACTCCCTGTGCAATCCGGTTTAATGTGACCCCATTCCTTGCGTGGGAGATTGCTGCCCAGGTGGTAGTTCTGTTCCTTTATGTGTGATAGAGAATTGGTCCTGGTCTTGGAGTACAACCAGGCATTATCCATGTCTGTAGATGTTGAATGGGGAGCAGGAGAGTTTAGCGGCGTGTCGTCAGAAAGGTCGACAAGAGTACAGTCTCTGTCTACCGAGTTGGTGTGATTCTTTGACGTGTTATGCAGAAGGTTCTTGTTGTCCCAGCAGGGCCGTATTCACTAGTGTGTGCGAGTGGTGCTCCCTTCGAAGTGCTGCAGGTGCAATGCCTGAAAGCACTGCTGGTAGGAATTCAGATGAGTAGGACGGAGGGCAGCCAGTGATGGTTTCTCAGGTCTGTTGAGTACAGATCCAGCTTCTTGTGTGAGAGTCTGTGCACATTGTGGGGCGGCAGATTCAGCAGTGCTGTAGACCAGAGCCAAGGCCCAGTGTTGCGTAGGGTCGTTGGGTGGCACCCCATGAAGATCCAGCAAGGTCAGCACAGGAGGCTCATTCTCAAAGATAGCTTGGCGCATACGGACTCGAGGTGCTGCCGGTATGTAAGCTGCAGGTCAAGATTGACTCCAGGGTAGGTTGGTGTTAGGATTGTTATGGCAGAGGTGTACCATTGAGGTTGATTTGAAAGATGAAGATGAGCCTCTTTGGTGTGAGGTGGAAGGCAGTAGCCGTGGTCTTGGCTTCACTCAGCTTCAAGTCTCCGGGTTTTCAGATATGCTGCAAGTAGAGCCCATGTCTGTAGTAAGGGTGCTTTCTACTTTCTGTCCAGTTGCTGTCCGAGTGAGGAGGGCAAGATCGTCGGAGTAGCCATATTCGTTTTTCTAGATGTTGGTTTGAGGTAAGCGCGTGATATTCAACAGCATAGGAGCCAGTACAGATCCTGGTGGTACTAGTTCGTCAGACGACGCAGGCGACTGCTCTGTCCATCACTGGTCTGAGAATAAAGCTACGGTTGCAAGAATGTCTTACATAGAATTGTACAAGGTGACGATCCGGATTGGGTCTGAGAAGCTTGAGGGTCAGGCCCTGGTGCCAAAAGGTGTCGTATGCTGCAGTAAGGTACACCAAGATGACGCCTGCACTACGGCGCTTTTCAAAGCTTGCCTCAATATCATTTGTGAGTTTACAAATCTGGTGGACAGTGCTCCAGCCACGGCGCATTCCTGCTTGTTCGTTCAGCAGATGGGTTCGACGACGGGCTCCAGCCGAGCCAGGATATCCTCTCAAGGAGTTTAAAGGAACACACAGTAGTGATATTGGGCGGTCGTTCTTAGGGTTGTCGACAGGCTTGTTTGTTTTAGGGAGTGCGATGATGGAGACTCTCTCCAGATCTTGGTAAGGACTGGTTGGTGAGTCAATATGTGTAGAACTCCGGGAGCCCACTAGACATTGTGGGCCACAATGCATCAGAACTCTGCTGGTATGTGATAGGGCCATGGGCTGGTGATCCAGCAGAGGTAAGCTCATCTAGTGAGAAGGGTGTTGAAAATGACCCGTCCACGCAGGGGCTCGGACAAAGTTTGGTGGTCTCTTTTTTTGACAGAGCGAGTGTGATCCTTAACAATGTGTCAATCAAAGTATCTCATCATCGTAAGCACCGCCCAATTTCATCGATGACACGTTTTCAGATACTTGTCAATATCGATGACGTCGCCGTCAATTACACATCGATTTTTGCACTGCCTAATTCGACATACGATTCAAAACAAAATAACTCGAGCGCGAAGTTCTTGAAGCTGCGAAGTGCCAACGAGTGATTCCCCGGGTGATCCGTACGGTATGAGAATGGCTGATGGGCTAGTGTAGCCCAGCTTCTGCAGAAATAAAAAGTCCCAGTCAAAAAGTTATTCCCACCGTCCCTGCACAAACACCATGAATAGAGACTAGGATGGGGCATAAGTTAGTCATTTTATCAAATATTGCTACTGCAGTGGACCAGTCAAAATTGAACTACAGGCCAAGGACAAGTGATTTTGAACATTAAAATTAAAATGATGAATCCTGAACCGCGTATCATCATGCCACGCAAATGTGCAGTGTGTGTGTGTGAAAATCCCAAATTCAAGCCAGATGAGGAAATGAAGTCTAGTTCACAATTCAGCCGAGAATTGAGGGGACACGCACCTCCTAGTCTTGACAAGAACTTACCTCGGGAACTGGGCATGAGCATGATGAGTTTGACAAGGCACCTCCAACATTACTGCACACAGGTAAGGCTAAACTTTCGTCCGAACCATGGCTGGATAAGGATGCATGAACAACTATGTACTACAATGCAACATTGTCACTACAATGACCGTATTTCACATTATAGTAAACGTATTCACATCAGTACACATAGCCGTAGCTCCAATACTCAGCACAGTACGTATGGATAGCTGATAATCCTCCAACGCGGCGGATCCCTGGCATGATCCTACACAGTGGACAATAATTCACATGATTTATCCGGGGCCGTTGAGCCAGCAGTGTGTGCCATTGTACATTCCCAGCTATAAATCGCTGTATCAGGATCCTGGAGGTATTCGCTTTGTTTTGAATCCAAATTACAAAAAAAACAATAATTGAAATGTTATCTGATCAGTTCCAATAAAACTCGTATTCTAGGAACTATTTAAGCGACGATGACATTTTTTCCATTCATTGACCAATCAACGACGCTATAGTCGGAAGAAAAGATCCAGAAAATCAGTGAGTAACAAAGAAAGGAAATTATTTGCCGAAAAGCTTTGATTACGACTGAACTTGAGACGGTCCAGGGCGGGGCAGACTCACACAATTGAATAAATAATCAAAGCCTGATTAAAAGGTACTTTAAGGTAGGATTATCGGCACGGCTTCGTGCCCTGATCTTGTTGAAAATTCTCGTGAAAGTTGGTATTGTGTGAAAGAAAAAAATGTGTGCCAAAATTTTAATTTTTCCAAAATAGACTTTGTACGGGGACTGTTTTTGGCAGTATAGAAAAGGACAAAAAGGGGCAATTTGTGAAAAATTACACATTTTATTTCAAATATTTCTCAAGTTAATTGATGAGTTAAAGATTGATGGTGGATTTTTAATGGTTAAAGAATATCAAAATCCATACCAATTTTTTATTTTCTGTGTGTCATCAAAAAGCAGAGAACTGGTGGTCGCAACAACACTTTTTTGTTGAGTAGTTCGAGAAAATAGGAAGTATCCACTTATAATGTTTCCTATTTTTGAAGAAACTACCACTCCCTTGGTGATGAATAGGTGTCATATGAAGGAAATCAAATTTAGAAAATTCTCACGTTAGATTTTGCAGATTGAGTGTTTCTATTTGAAATAATAGGGTTTTTTTATTTTCCCTAAATTATTTTTCCCTAAAATATTTTTTCTAAAGAATTAAACACTTGATTCAAGAAAGCCAACGTGAGATTTTAGGTGTTTTGTTTATACACACATCCCTAATGTTTCAGCTTAAAAGCACCTTCCATTTAGGCTGGGAAAAATGATTTATTGTAAAAATTAGGGAATTTTTAAAAAATAAATTAAAACACTGAAACAAATCATGCAGTCTTGAAACTGCAAAAAATTGGAGGAGAGTTCAATCCTTACCATAGTCAAGTTTGGACTAAATTGATTCAGGGGTTTTGATTTTATGGTAATTTTTCTGTAAGACCATTTTATCCGATGATCCTACCTTAACCGAATTACTGCATTCACCTGGATTGATAAAACATTCGCTAAATTGTATTTTCAGCTGGGTTTCATTTATTTCAACTGGGTTTGAACTGAGCTGAACTGGATGTTTTCAAAAATGAAAAACAGATGCACCTACAGGCCAACTCATTTAAAACCTGTCCAACCCAGTTAAAGAAGTAGTCCATAATATTTTTTTGTGAAATGTGACTCAACTAAGTCACAAAATTAATTTAGTCCATAAAAGACTTGAGACTGACAAACAAGTGAATGAAAATTGGATTCCTTTCAACTGAAATTTAGATGTGGGTTTTGGATCTGCTGAAGTTGAACTACTGCTCATCAGTCAATAAATTGTTCTTCTCATCAATCTCTTAAGTTTGTTGTGGTAACTTGTCTGGTATGCTGAGCATTCAACAGCCTGCATGGTGTGCAAAGCACCTAACACCGGACCTGGTGTCATGAACACCTCACACCCCCATGTGATGAGCACCAAACAGCCCGGTGTGCCAAACACTTTACAGCCTGGTGTGTCCGGTGTGCCAAATCCTATTGGAAACCACTCTCTGGGAATGTAAATAGAAATCATGTTTTACATGGATTTTGAGATAGTGATTATTGATCTTGTAGGCTGGATAGGAGACTAAGAATTTAACATTTGTGGATATCTAAAGATGTCTTTCATGACGCGAGTTGCCTTTTTCAGTGTTTACAGATAACTTTAAAAGTTTATTTTTAATTAATTTTAAGTTGTTCCAAATCATCTTCACCCTCAAACAACCTTAATTTACCCGTGCGTGTCAAATTTGTTTAATTTGGAATAGGTAGTCCGGGTATTTTTTTTTTTTTCTGATTCAGGAGTTGATCGGCGCATGTTTAGCAAGACCTGGTACACCTGATCGAGCTGGACCCTACTTTCCAAGGCCAAAATGTGACTAGATGAATATTTAGCAAATAAAGACTTGTTAGATTAGACTATAATGACAGTAAGTAAAAGTTAAGGTTTTCCAAAGGAATGCACTGAGATATTTCAAATATCAGATGTCCCTAAAAAAATTGAAAGTACTGTAATGATTTAGTTTTGCCTGATGTAAAGCTGTCCATCAAAAATATTCCCCACTGAAAGGATAAGCTTGAGAAATTTTCTTTGGAACAAAAATTGTGGACATTTCTAATTTTCGTATAGGAGCCAATTCGAAATTCTGCCTATGTTTTTATTATATGAATATAAGCAAATGAAATCGCCTTTTTAATCTCTTTTAAGACATTCCGTAGACTAATCCAAGGTAAAAAATCTATTGAGTGTTTAATCTATATGAAATTACTATTAGACACAATATTGGTTGCCTCAAAAAATCTCTCAGTGCCTTTAAGGCGCGGTTTAAACCAGGGTGAGTCCCTCCAATGGATGGAACCTTTCTTTGAAATGTAATGATAATAGAAGATATTCCGGTCTCATGAGGATTCGACCCATGCATGTGGAATTTTCTCACCTTTTATACACACACACAAATGAAAACACACAAACAAACACCAAAAAACCAACCCTTTTTTAAACATGGGCCTAAAATTAACTCCCTTTGAGATACTAGCATTAAAGGCACTATCATTGATTTCTAATCCTAAAATCAAAAAAAAAATCATACAATATCAGATTTGTTGTCATGTTTAACAAGACTAGGTATCCAACTTGCCCTACCAAGTGATAAGACAACGTAAATTTATTTGATATTTTGGTCCTTCCGTACGACACTTACTACAACACATAATTGAATGGAACATCTATCTTTGAATATTGCCGTTTTTCTTCCTTTTGTTACATAGCCTCCATTTTTCTGATGAAACTTTAAAATATTAATTTTCTCAATAAACTTAGAAACTGAAAGTCAACTTGTTTATGTTTTTGATATCAAAACATTGTAAGCTCAGGGAATTCCCACAAAGTTATGTAATGGAAAGTGATTGGAGTCAGTGAATGTAATTTATGTGTATTCCAATTGGGTCATCTAGTGCAAGGTTATGTTTAATGCATGATTCTGTGTAACTTTGTTAAGTCAGTATTATTGAGATTTGAGTTAAGTCTATGCCGTCATCAGTTTGGCATCACTATACGTATGGTTATAGCAGTTTATCTCAATAATGGGTAGCTTTATGCTCCACACAGTGCCATGATTTTTATTATATTTTTAATTCCATGTAGCAGAGTGCTTTAATTTTCTACTGTCGTCTTTGAGCCGCAAGAACTGGGAAGCAAAATAGGATTCCAAATTGGGGACAGATAGAACTCGTGGTGAGTATCTTGGACTGATATACTGTGGAATATTAGCATCGTCGAGGGACTTATGTAACCTTGTCGTCTTGAACTGCTGGACAAAGTTATCTTCAGGACTGAGAAGATTCCAATGGAATATTACCTGAGGATTTATAAGCGTGACTTTGCATGCTGTCATTTTTTAAGTCTTCGCTGTGAGGACATACACTGTATCATCGTTGAACTGCAACGCTTCATGTGGACATTACTGGACATTCTTGAGGACAATAAGTATTAACTAATTGTGTGTAATTGTGTAATTTTGATTTATATAATGTTTTTGGACATACCAAATTCTTGAACCAATTACAAATCATTAAAATCTGTTCTATAAAATTTAGATCACTTGTGCACAAGGCTCATTTATTTGTGTTTGAAAGGTAATTCTGACCTTTGACGCCTACGAGACGTCATAACACTTTTAACTTATAAGAATTCTACAGACTTATCTTTCACTTTTAAGCTATTCCGTACAATTTTTAAATATTTTGACTCTCTTGGGTGGATCACTGATAGTGTCTTTAATTTGTTCAGAAGTGAAAAAAATTGTGTGGACCATACAACACATTTCTCTAAAGCCCATGATATACTTCAAGTCTTCGAGTGATTTCTACTTGTGAGCATGTGTAACACTTGATCATGGGTCAAAATTTGGTGTTATGCATGCCAATCGCTCCCTGCGACTGGAAGTATATCTTGGGCTTAACACTATACATTATGATTCGCCTTGACTGCAGATGGATTTTGCCAACAAATTCCTCGGTGGCGGTGTTCTTGGTCATGGGTGTGTGCAAGAGGAGATCCCTTCCTCATCTGTCCTGAATTAATACTGTCTCGCCTATTCACTGAAGTAACTGGATGAGAACTGGAATGCTTATTAATTACAGGTAAGGTATAGACAACATGTGGGACAAAATAATAATAATAGCCAGTTTTTTATATCTTAATCCCCGCAAACAGGCTCAGAAGCGCGGTTGCCAATTAATTAATTACGCTTCCTTCAGAATCGCCACAACTCATTTTTCGATTATCAGTAGCGCTCAGAGACATTCCTTACAAGCGCACAGAGATGTAAAAAATATCTCCCCATAACAGCTCCCCATTTTGCTTGGTTGACGAGGCACTTGAATTACTTATATTGTCAAGGGATCCAAACACGTGAACCATTTGGGGGCTCAAACTCGCGATTCTCATGGTCTAATGAGCACAAGTCCTGCACTTTCACTGACCACACATTATCTCAATACTGTCACATCTTACTGTCAGGCAACAATTAATTAGTAGCATATTTATCTCGACTTGAATAATCATTGCCCTTCTAATTAAAGTCCAAGGTTGATTGAAGGTTGAACATAGGCGTAACACCATATCCTCACCTAAACCACATCCATCATCATGACCATGACCAACAACCACAATCACCACCACATCAACAACCCTATCTATATCCACCATCTATAATCATAACCTAAATGCTTTCGCTCGTACGACCTCTAAGAATTCAGGAGTCTGCCAGACTAGACAAAAAATGTTTGTTTGCCGTAACCCCACATCCAAGAACACCTTACGACCCAAAAATTTTATGCAAATTAATAAAAAAATGTTATAATTCAAAAAAAATTAATCTGTGCCGTCCGAACCCATGATTTTCATTTACAATTACAAAAAAAAAAAATTTAACCAAACAAGACAAAAAACATCAAAACAAACACAAAACAATTACAATAAGCTCAAATAAAAAGAACTTTGCTATGTCACATATTGTATTCATTTAACAGCAAAACAGTGTGAAGTGAAGTTCATCTTAAGAAATTTTTTTTTTAAATCTAGCAACCGACTCTCTGTTACGCAAACAAAACAATTTTTTTTTGCCTTATGTCTCTCAGCAATCTGCACCGGCAACCCAGCATAACCCGAATCTTTACGGGGTTATAACTACCCTAAAGCTAACCAAAGACTATCATAATAGCAAGTCAGAACCATATCGTTGCCATACTGTTCATTAACTGGCACCAGACCGCTAATTCAGAAGAAAAGTTGAAAATCCGAGTGGAGAAATGGTAGGACAACTTTTGTTTGACCCATGATTGGGTCTCCAGGGGGGGGGGGGTAAGCTAAAGTAGCAACATGTGTTTTCTTAAGTTCTCATTTATATGATTCCTTTCTGTACAGGTCTGAGAGGGGGGTTTAGTTTATACGCAGGCTATGCCACTACTTTCAAATGGACGGGAACGTCCAGGAACTAACACCAAGTGTTGTCCAAGTCTTTACTCTTACCATCTTACCCACGATAGAGAGTAAATGTTTATACCAATACACAGTTCAACAGTTTCAAGGACACTGACCCTAACCACCCCCTAACCCCTATTGGCGCATTGTCCTAAGGGGACATGTCCTACCCCTACCACCCCCTTTTTGGCGGGCATTTCCCCTAGGCTTGGTTACCACAGATGCTCTCCTTCCTTGAAAAGCTCACACATTACATACAGAAATTTCAAATCTTGTTTGGTCAATCAAGTGATTGTCAATTTTAATCGGGTATTTCCAACATGCTCACCGCTAATTCCTTGACTACATGAGTTTGTAATTGTTGATGGGTGATCAACTCAACAGTTGCACCTCACCATCGACGAACCTCGTACACGCGTGTGCATTAGTTTCAGACATGAGATGCACATGACCACCTCTTGGTCGTCAGCTGTTTTCATCACAAGTTGTTTCGTGAATGCGTTCATTTTAAATTGTTAGGTGTACAGAATGTGCAGAATCAACAGAAAGAGAGACTGCGAGTTGAAAATGTTTTATTTAAATTTTCCAAACTTTTTTTCCTAAATGACATGGATATTTAAACGTAAGATCTTTAGATGTGAAAGAGAAGATATCTTTTTTGCTTTTATTGTTATGTTGTTTGAAATGGATTCAACCATGACGTACAGTAGTTTATCAGGAATTAACAAACTCTGCATCCACCTGTCCTCATATTTAAAAACACACTGCTTGTTTAACTGCCCTTGCGAGATAACAATTGCAGACATGTGGGTCTTCGTTGTTAATTCTTGCTGAATCCACTGTGGATCATGGTTGAATCCCAATATAACGAGCCATGAATACATTTAAAAATGCTAATCGATGATTCCCTCAAGTAAAAAATCTTTGAAATTTGAAGGAATAACTGAAAATGTGAAGGATAATGTCTGTAGAATTCTCATGAGTTTTTGCATAACGAGACTAGACAAAAGAAAGAACTGCACTTAGTCAAAGATAGGAATCTCCTTCAGTTGTGTTTTAGTAGTGTCCCGTATAGACAAAATCGCTAATATCCAATTTGTCCTTATTAGGTTTTTTTCTGGTGTTATCGAATTCATCATTTCAGGAAATTTTGGGAAACCTGTTCCTGTTACAGACCCATTAAATCTGATTTTTTCGATGTTTCCGATTTTTAGAAATTACTGATAGTGCCTTTAACAACTCCCAAATTAATTATGTATGTTTTAGAGTCATAATTACTTTCCACACATTAATGTAGATTGTTGTGGTCGTGTTTTGTACTTCAAATAACAAGAAACAACCCAAAAATTATTATATATTCCTAACTTTTTGTCTGCACACCTATAATCAACTTGTTTAGGTTAATGGTTGATCTTTTTTATGTTCTAGAGACAAATGGGGGAGATGAAACGCGAGATAGTTGCAGTTAGATTGCTCAGTGTTTCATATTATTCAGAACCAATTTAAGCCTAACTTATAAGAAGAGAATTAAACAAGGTAAAGTCATAACAAAAGTGTCAAGTACCATTAACCCATTAACTTACTACGAATTGAGACAATGGCGAAAAGGAAGTGAAAATAGTTCTAAAATTGGTATGAGAGATCAGCTTTTTAACTCACAAACTCCACACACCTTTAATAAATTTGAAAATGGAAAAACACTTAAATATTAAAAAATTAAAGTTTTTTATTATAAAATTATATAAAACAATGGCAGTTTGATGTATAATTATGTCTTTCGTCTTCAAACTTCAAAAAGCACCATTCATGGAGTTGGTGCTTTGTATACTGATGGCTAACAAAGATAATTGCAACGCCGATTCCTGGTGGGTGTGGTGTGTGTGTGTGTGGGTTGCGTGTATGTGCGTACTGTGTTGGTGTGTGTTTTGTCATCTCCTGCCAACGCTAGGCCAATTGCAGCAAACTTCCAATGTGGTATCATACGTTAAGGGGACGTCCAATTTAGATTGATTAAAGGGCATTCTTGTGAAATCACCATTTGTTTTTCCTGCCACAAATAAAATGGCTGTAATCAGCAAATTTTGGTCAGTGTGTGTGGTGTGTGTGTGTGTGTGTGTGTGTGTGTGTTGATTCTTTCAAAGGATATAATATTACTTTTCTTGCCTTTTTGTTTTTTTTTTGGTAGGGCTTCTGTGTTTCCATGGTGGGGGATCACCACCTCAGCATATGCCGGCCTTAGCAACAGGCAACTGGGGAATGTGGGGGCATTTGGGGGAGACACAAGACTCAAAGGTATCTTTTCCTTTCTTAATCGTAACAGAAAAGGCTGCAGACATTATTGATGTCATCAAATTACATGTTGATCACACCGCTCTGATTTGAGTGATGTGTTAATGGGACAATGTGATTGTAATTAACCACTCTTAAACAGCTGTGAAATATAGAAGTAATTCTCATTGGCTGATGCCCGGGGCAATTCGTTAATTGAACCCCCAGGTAGTACGCGCTGTGTATATGAAGTTATTTTTAGGTTGAAGCGCTCAACGGAATACCGGGTTTCTACGTGACAAGTTGCGTATAGTATGATCGTGGCGTTCAACGGGTTGTAGGTCCCCCGCCAAAACTTTTGTTGGCGAAGGGGGACTATAGAAATGGTAGCCGTTCCGTGTGTGGTGTGTGATGTGGGTGTTGTGTGTGCGTCCCACGTGATATCTTTGGAAACTAAGCAAGTGTGGAGAAGTCCATCTTTGCAACATAGATGATCTCAAGAGGCAGGGGGGTTGGGATACAAAGTGGGTCATGTGATATGATCAAAGGTCAAATGTTGGTCAAAAATATGGGTCAAATATACAAAAAAATACGGGCAAAAATAGGGCTGAATCGCTATAATCAACAGTGCGTCAACACGAATCTTTGATTGGAGCAAGTGTGGGTGTCCAACTTCGCACCATAAATGTCACTCAAGTAGGCTGCGGCTGAGTTCGGAGGAGGGTTATGTGGCCATTTGGTCAAAGGTCATCAAGAAAAAATCTCAACTGTTTTTAAAAAAAATGGAGTTAAATTGCTATAAACCGTTCTGGTGTGGTAGGTGATGAAACTTGGTGGGTTGTGGTCAACATTCAGGGCCGAAAATTTGTGAGGTCATTTCAAGGTTCATGCGAGGTCATACAAGGTCCAAAATCACTAACATGTGGTAGGAGGATGAAAAATGTTTGTGTGTGGTCAACATTCATTACCAAAACAAAATATTGAGGTCATTTCAAGGTCATTGAGGTCATCCAAGGTCAAATCACTTAAAATGTGGTAGGAGGATGATATGAATGAAATTGGTGGGTTGGTCATACATTCAGTACCAAAAATTATTAAGGTCATGGTCAAGGTCATCGAGGGTCATCCAAGGTCAAATCACTTAACATGTGGTAGGATGAATGAAAAAGATTGTGTGTGTGTGTCACATTCATTACCAAAAAAAATATTGAAGTATTTTCAAAGTCATCTGAGGTCATCCAAGGTCAAATCACTTAACCATGTGGTAGGAGGATAAATTGGTGGGGTTGTGGTCACATTCCCCCCAAAAACAGTATACCAAAAATATGAAGGTCTTTCAAGGTCAGCCGAGTCATCCAAGGTCAATCCACTTAACATGTGGTAGGAGGATGAAATCGTTGGTGTGGTCAACATTCAGTACCTAAAATTTTGAAGGTCATGTGAAGGTCATGAGGGGGTCATCCAGGTCAAATCACTAAATATGTGGTAGGAGGATGAACTTGGGTGTGTGTGGTCAACATTCAGTGTTTGAACGTGAAGTCATTTCAAGATCATGTGGGGTCAATCCAAGGTCAATCACTTAACATGTGGTGGAAGGATGAAAACTAGGTAGGTGTTGGTCAACAATTCAGAAAAAAACAACTGCAACAATTTTGGTAGTCCTTTCAAGGTCATATCTTTGACCACATGGTTTTATGGTCATGAAACTTGGGTGTGGGCAACATTCATTGCCAAAAGTTTTGAAGAGTCATTGGTGTCATTCAAGGTCAAATCACAATAATGTGGTAGGGATGGTGGAAACTTGGGGGTTGTGTGGTCACACGTTCAGTCCGAAATTTTGAAGGTCCATGTCAATGGATGGAAGAGCCAGTCGTTCAAGAACCACTTTATTTCCATCACACTCTTCCCTGAGATCTTAAAATTGTTGCTTCTTGTTCTTTAGCTACTGCACTGGGTGGGTGACCTTTGTGGCTCGAGAACCGCCTTGTTTGATTGTTGTCACTGGGTGGTGGCAGCCCTTTCTTGTTGTATTTAAGCTGTAAAGCATCGCAAAATTGGTTAAAGATGACCTTAAATGATAAAGCTGTTTAAGAATGAGAATAAAGGTATGATTTTGGGAACCGGTACTCTCTTTACGCTGATTGAACCCGGAGACACCATTATTTTTGCGTGGAAGAACTCGGCCTCCGGCCTCGTTCTTCCACTTAAAATAATGGTATCGCCTTGGGTTCAATTTGTCGTAAAGAGAGTACCGGTTCCCAAAATCATACCTTTATTCTCTAAATCAGAACCATGGCAAGAAAATCTTAGACTTAGACATCTAGAGATGTAACTTTTCGGGAAATTTCCGGATTTCCATTTTTTTTGGCCACAAATAAAAAAATTCCGGAAATGTAAAAAAAAAAAACATTTCCACATTTTTTTTATATTATTTGAATATAGGGAGCGCTAAAGCTGAGAACCGCGAAATTCAAGTTTTAAGTACCAATTTATTTTAGAGAAAGGGGTCTTGTACCTCAAAATCGTGTAAGAAAATATGTTCCCCAGAGCTTCACCGGATGCTATGCTAAAATTTGGCCTTCCCGTCGGTTCAAATTTTGGATTTTCAGGAAATGGGACTACTCCTCTGTTACATCTCTGTAAAACCTATTTTGGTTGGTTACTCGGGTCTCGTTCTTTCACTTTGAATAGTTGTATCGCCAAGGTTCAATTCAAAGAATACCGATTCCAAAAGTCATACCTTTATTCTCTAAATATCTGTATATTCAGGTTTACTTCAGATGATGGCGGCTGCAGAATGTCAGCGTCAAGTGTGTTACTTCACATTCGGTGACAAAGCATTGTGTGATGATCTCAATAATATGCATCAGTTCCTGGCCTCATCAGGAGTAACAGTTGGTAAGTGTGTAATCTAAAATCACCCCAATACCCATAGATTTGATCCAAGACTTGCAGTTTAAGGTAACATCTCATGGTTGGAGTAATAATAAAACCTATTGCTTTTATGTAATTCTATCATTATTATAGCAGGCCCTTGACAGTGACTCAGGAAAATTGGTGCCACTCAGTGCACCGCATTTGGACCCCGATTGCGTCAAACTTATTTGCATATTATGCTATCTGCTGCTATAGCATAGCTCATTATGCGTAGCATAGTCATTATGCATAGCATAGCTGGTTGCTGTGTGCTCACTGCTTTATGGGGCCGTTGTTATGTCCCTTAGCTGTCGAAGCAATTGTAATATTCCCAACCGCGGAAGCTCCAAACGGAGTGTGATGAATGAACGTGAAAATATGATTACGGGAATCGGCAGACAGCCACAGTCAATTCCCATTGATTGTTGTTCCCTGATTATAGCCAGTAGAGCTCATTAGCAAGTTGTAATTTCTTTTTAAAATGAGACAGTATTACCTAAAGTACAAATCAGGATTTTCATTAGAATCCTGATGGGGTGACAGTATGGATTGGTCATTTTGCCAATGCCACCACAAATTTCTTGGCTGCAAGAAAAAAATTGTGGCGGGTTTCAAAATTTGCAATTGTGCTCCCGACCGCACAAGACGCAGAAGACTGGACAGGACAGTCCCAGACCTTGCCAAAACTACTCATGAAAAAAGAAAACTGTCACGGATTTTTTACTTATGCAATCGTCAACAGTCATGCGCAGTTGGAAGGGGTTCCAGTCTTGAGCAGTCTGGAAGGAGTTTTTTAGCAAATAATCAGCTATGTGACTGAGCCGTGAAATGGCTTGAAAAGGGAGGGCTCTTAAGATACAAGAAATATGAAAATGAGGACCCATATTGGTGAAGGTATTCATCCGGATGATTCCTGTTACGTTAACTCCAAAATCAACATTATGCAATTAATTCACCAACTGTATCGATATTCCTGCTTTTTTCAAAATTTTTAGGTGATCTGTGGGAATGCACGCAGATGATACCGACTAGATGCCCAAGAAGTCTCCAAGAAGTGCCCAAAGTTATTTCCGTATCTCTTCCAGCTCCTCAGTGATTACCAATCGTCAACAGAAGATGAAGCTGAGAATAAGTCTCTGGGAAGTCTCAGTCCTATCTACAAGGAGGACACACCTTAGAGTAAAAGTGGTTAGATATTTGTTTTCGACGATTTTGTTCATTGGAAAGAGTGGTATGAAAGAGTGGGGAGAGGGAAAGACTGGTGCTCCTTTGGAGTGTAATCTGTTGGCAAAATTTGACCAAGAGTACAGAAGTGTGAAATTCAGTGGTCAAAAAAAAATCTTTCTCGGATTATTGAAGTTTGACACAGATTCACTGAGTTGACCCTCAAAAGGAGCTGAAATTCTCGCAATTTGCAATATGGCCGCCACACCAACAATTGCCTCGGAGGCGATTAATTTCCAATGCATCATGCATTTCCAGAGCCTCGTAAACAAAGATTACTTGGGAAAATATATCAATAAACATTTAGTTTGTCAATATAATGGCAGTTGCATGCAAAAATGAACATATAAAATGGCACTTTACACTTCAATCACACAAACTCTTTGTTGAGCTTGAGGAACATTGAACGTGACCAAGGATTGACAATAGCATCCCTATAAATGGACTTTTTGACTGTCATCAGAGTCAGAAAAGGTCATTATCTCACAAAATCCAGGGATTTCTTCTGATGAAGACATATGGTACATGTTTTGAATAATTCAGTAATGTAAAATGTTAACTTGTGCGTAAGCCTATGTAAACTTATCAACATATTTTGTTTCTGGCGGGCCATTACCGATTGACGTAGGAAAGTAAGATAAAATGGCATCTCTCTAGGAGCATGCAGCAACCTCCAAAAACTCCCTAAAAATATGTCCCATACAATATTAAATTTGAGTCAATCCCTGCAGTCATCCATTGATGACATCAGCATATTACCCAGCATGCCTCACCCTTTTGTTCTCCCTCTTTCCTTCTTTGGACACATTGCAGAAGCTCAAGTGTTTTTTATTCTCTGATAATTGTCCCAATTTTTAGTGAGCTTAAAAGTCAGAAATGGTTAATGACTTTGCAGACCTCCTTAAAATGGCCTATAACTACCATTCTGACTATGGTTTGTGACATATGGACTTTGAATCTTGTGTGTTTTTCACTCACTTTTTGGCTCTGTGAGTGCCTACTTTGGGTGCAGGTTCACGCATTCCATGTGGAGTCCATTCCCTTGTGCACATGGGTTGAGAGCAGAACATGACATCCTTGTCCTTGTTTCACTATAGTGTGTTTATACATAGTATGCATGCTGTACATTAAGTGTTATAACAGAGTATGCCTCATGTTGAAAGCTGCTCGCGGCGGCCTGTTATATGTCACATCACCTGTTGTGGCTAATTGATTCAACAACTTAAGTACAAACATCGGTTTTTAAAACAACCAGTGAACATCTTGAGACCCGCCCTCAATTCTAGGCGGCCGAGCTACTCACAGCGGAACTTTCCTTATGGCATGGCAAGCACCAAAGTTTGTACCCTGCAGCTGAACGTTGAGGGTCGCACCCATGCTAAGCGTGACATCATCTTAAAGCTCTCAGGGAGAACGGCGTGAATATCATCCTCCTCCAAGAAAACTACTGCGAATCTGAAGAGAAGCTGCAAATCGAAGGTTTTGACCGTATTTGCTTCATTCCGCGACACAACAAGCATGGGATCGCCTCTAGGTGAAGCAAGGCTTACAAGTGAGATCACCTGCAATCTCAATGAATTCGCCGATGCCAGTGGATATAAAATTTGAAGCAATGGGCACCCACTTCACCAACATCATAAGCCACAACAGCTGAGGCAGACTTCAACTCCCTCCAGTAGTTCAGCGGAGTTCCTTCGTCTGCGGAGATTTCAACTTGTAGAAATAAACAGATGGGGATACTCCAACATGACAAGAATGGCAAAGCGGCTATTGAATGGATTGAGCCCAAGACCTCCAACTGCTGGTTTGATAGTAAGGATCCACCTACCTTCTATTCAAGCAGTATGGGACATGGGAACTATCACCGACCTGTCAACAGTCACCAGCGACATCCGATCCCGCGGCTCCAGACGGTTCCTCCCTAGATTTCCTAGATCAGGTCATTGCCCTATCCTGGTCACCTGTGACATCAAGGTCACGATCTCCAGCCTCTACAGAAGAGATGGAATTTCGGAAAGCAACTGGTCCAAGTTCAAAACCCAAACTCACCAGCGAACTGTCATCCACGCTGCCAGACCGGCTTCATCTAACAATCAACGATGCATATTCTGACTTTCTGCTCCATACTCCATCAAGCAGCTAAAAATTCCATTCCAAGACGCAGAAGGAATCCCTACACCCATGTTGGGACAAGGAATGCGACGAGTTGGGGTTTTGGGAGACGAGTTATACAGGCATGAGAATTTTCCGTTTTAAACGGATTTCCGTTTTTTTTTAGATCAAAATTGTGGTCTCCGAGTTCAATGTGAATTTGAAAATAAAATTTGGGGGGTAGGGGGTCTAAGGGGGTTAGTTAAGATATTTAAACGAGGAGCTGAATTTGTCTCATTCAAAGTCAAAGTGAGCGGAATTGGTAGTTATCTTCGAACGAAAAGCTGTGACACTTTCTATATTTGAAACTGCAAAAAAAGTCGGGCGAAAAAAGTCGGGACTCCTAGAAAGTAGCGATCTTCTTTATGTTTCACTCATATTAAATGTGTAGAGAGCGTATTTCATAAGCTGTAGAGAGATTGTTTTGTAAAATCGGTTGTGCTGAACAAAAAATCGGAATCGCGTACGCTGCTGTACAAAAAAATCCGAAGGCCGCTTAATAATGGCGGCACCCAGAAAATTCGTGGAACGTGGGAAAGGTGATCCCAAAGAAATTGACAGGACTGTGAAAAATGAGATGGAATTGGTCATGGTGTCTCTGTGAACAATATTCTGTTAGAGAGGACCGACGACCAGCATTTCGCTGGCGATTGTTACAGGAAGATTGAAAAACCCCGGCGTCGC
>JAMKCH010019711.1:0-47269 GCA_023653785.1 Ophioderma brevispina
GACTCTCTTCCAGGGTAAATCACTGATAGTGTCTTTAATCTTTCACATGGAAATATATTTGATAGAAAGCTTTACACCAGTGCAAAAATCAGAATTTTCACAATTTTTAGGACCACCTATTTTTTGAAATCTTTCGTTGCACCTTTAAAGACTTTGTTTTAGCAAAGACTGCTTGCAAGGCCAACAACCACCTCTTCTTTCATCAATCATCATTGAATCACTCCTAGTTACATGACCACCCACAGTGATTATGTGACAGCAGATCATTGCAGATGATAGGGAGGTCATATTCAGCATCTCTGTTGTTTTGGTCACTGGATTCTCAAAGGTGTCTAAGTTGATTTAAAGGTGCAACAAGAGATTTCAAGTCATCCATATTTTCTGTGATATGTAGTGATTTCATATAAAGTAGACACTTAATAGATTCCTTAGATTTTATTTGGCTACAGAAATAACTTAAAATGAAAAAAGGTGATTTGTATATGGCATGTTTTATGATAGAGGGGTCCAAATCTTCCCGATTTTACATAAAATATGTAATTTCTAGTATCAAATATAATTTTGGGTCATTTAATCAGTTTTAAATGGAAAGGTTTGAGGCAAGACACTCCAAAAAGAATATTTGGGAAAAGAAATGTAATTTTTAACCTAAAATCCACTTTTTCTTACTGCAAACGTTACATTTTTGATGGACACAATATGTCCATCAAATGTAACATTTGCAACAAACAAGATGATTTTTGACCTAATTTTTTGTGAGAGGATTTGATATTTTGATGTATTATGTATTTTAGACCTTATTTCATATCAAGCCAATTTTCAAACTATCCTGTTTTCAGATCGATTTTTACACACAAATACTGTTTTTCAGGTGAATGTTCAGTACATTTGATGGACAAAAATGGGAAAATTGTGTCCATCAAAAGTGTAACATTCACCCCTCAAAAAGGTTCATATCTTGAAAACTACTTCTGAAAAAGTGGCCAAACAAAAATTGTTCTGAAAAATGTGTTTTTTAGATAAGGCCAAACTACTGGACACATCTTGTGAAACGTTCCATATGCTTATACTTACTTCAATAGAAAACATAGGCTGAATTTTGTATTTGCTTCTGTAGGAAATTAGAAATTTCATAATTTTTGTACCAAAGAAACAGTTCTCAGCTTTATCCTTTCAGATGGGGATATTTTTGAAAGAGAGCTTTACACCAGTGCAAGAATCAGAATTTTTACATTTTTTAGGGATACCTGTTATTTGAAATCTCTCGTTGCAGCACCTTTAACTAGAGACCTAATTGCCCAAATTTCATCACCTGTCATCATAAAAGAGGATATTAGACTAAAAAAAAATTTCAAGAGACAAAAGCTATGCTGTTTTCAAATTCTTTTTTCAATCAAAAATATGCTTAACCGTTGAGAAATTTACCACCTTTAAATTTGACTCATGGCTGGAGTTTGTCATGTCTAGTTTTCAACAGGCACCATTTTAGTTAACCAGAACTCCTACTGACTTTTAAAACAAATTAGTTTACCCCATAGGCAAGCAAAAAGAAATTTCTGAGAAGCATGCAAATGCAACCATGCCTTTCTTTGCCTCCTTCCTAACAATGCTTTTAAAAGTACATTCAAAATATTCATTGCAATGATAAGAACTTGTTGCTTCAACGGGAAAGTTTTGAAAAATGAGGTTGAGGATCGTGAAAATATGCATCTTCTAACCCATCAAGCATCCTGCCAAATTTCACACTATTCGTGTATAAATTTACAGCATGTTTTCAATTTTGGGAATGATATTTCACTTTGACTCACGTTGATGTTCTTTGAAGCATTTATCCGCGACACTGATTGATAGAAAATGAGATCAAACGGACCATTTATTTGTTACGATCGGATCAAATTTCAAAATGGCCGCTACGGCATCCGAGTTGCCTATGCGACGCTTATTAGGAAATAGTGCCGCCAAAGCTTGTGATAGCAGGGTTCCTAATTTGTGATCATGGCTACCCGAGACAGTGAGGGTAGCCATGACCAGAATTTTATGGTCACACAAGGGCACACTACAACCAAAGTTGTGACCAAATGAGCTGTCTTAAATGTCCAATGGGAAAATCATGAAAATTAACCCCCAAATCGTGAATGATAAGATTTTAGAAGTGGTCATTTATTTTTGATACAGCCTGTATATTATCTTGTACTGTAAGTCAATTAAAGCAATATTAGCACATTTTTGAAAAGCGCCCCCACTTTTTCAAAAAAATTGAGATTTTTACACGGTTGCATTGGTAACTGGCTAGTAAACTATACCTGTGAATGGTTAAGCTCGGAAATGTCTGTGTCACAAACGAAGGAATTTTGTAATTAGAATAATTATTATCGGGGATCCCCGATAACAAGCAGTCACTGGAACAAGATTGAATTTTCTTCTGTAAGTATCATGATAGTGATGCATTTTAATACCTTCAGAAAAGTATTACTGTTTCAAAACTGGTCATTTACTATTTCAACCCAACTGCAGTAATATGAGAAGAAAACAAAGATATTTAAAGTGTAGAAATAAAATAAAACTATTGAAGATTCCCTTTCCCCTACTGGTATTGTTGAATAACACTGCCGCGATCGTTAATCACAAAACAGTCTCTATAATAACACTGTGCTTGATGACAATGGAAAGGCACAAAATCAAATGCTGGTATCAGTGAAAATCGTCGGGAATGTAAGTCGGGTTTTAATCACTTGATTCTGCTTCCGATTTGTGAAGTTTCCTGGTCACTTTTGAAGAAAAATTCTCATTCAAAAAGGTGGGATTTATATTATGGATAAAATGTCAGAACTTCATTGGTCAAATATTTAAGGATTTTTCTGACAAATTTACTTTTTTCCATCTATTTTCTTTAGTTTTTTTAAGTCGCTTAATATATTCAGAAATGGTATTCAGCCGTTTTTTAGCACTTTAATGACTCGAAAAAAGGAAAAATACGGCAAAATCGTACTCCTAATTACTAGTCGGCAGGTATACAATAAGCTACTTTTACTTCTAAAAAAAAACCCTAACATGAAGCCCTTGATTTCCGGTTTTCTGCATATTTAATCCTTCAAAAATATAACCGGAAAAATCCCGATTCTTTTTCCTGTAGATTTATCATTTTAAAAAAATGGAATTCCAGGGAAAACCGGAAGACTGGCATCTCTAAATGTGGTATGTGGCAGTGGCACTGATCCGGCAGAGAAATGTACGAGAAGTAAATAATGAATAATGAAAAAAGGCCTCATCATCATCATGATGCCATTTGAAAGATGTCCGGACACAAAAACTTTCATTCTCACATGGTTAAGGTAGTCCCAATAATTGTGACTACACATTTGACATTTATTTTAACATTGGTCATTATCATATCACTGAACATGTAGTCACAAAAAGTTATGTGTAATTGGTTAGCCATTTATGTCTAGAGGTATCATAATAAAAGATTTGTCAAAATGCTGGCAACTAAGTATGAAATTCTGATGAAATTCGATTGTCCAAATCTGACCAGCACCAAACTCCTTCAAAAAGTGTAAAGAAAGCAGAATAAAATGACTGAAAACAATTACTCCTGCATGCACAAACAAAACCGCTCCGTTGTTTCCTGGTTAATTTATGCACATGCGTACTGATGCTTGAGTGAATTCTATTTTTGATGCCCGTAGCGTCGGGCGATCAACCGGCAAATCACAGCGCCGAAAGCTGAAGAATCCAAACATGCCCGTACGCAGGGGGGTGGCGGTCTCACCCCCCCCAAAGTTCCACAAAATTGGAAAAAGGGTGTCCACTTTTTGTGCCGATTTTTTTCATAAAAAAAGGAAGGTCACAAAATTTAGGAGAAATCTGGGGAAAATTATTTCAACAATAAACAAAAAATATTTTTAAAAAAAAAAAAACGTCCAAACCACGACCACATGTTAAGGGGGGTTAGGTCCAGTTTTTCTCCAAAACACAAACACAACGAGCTACCCCAAATTTTTTGAGACCCACCCCCGCACCCCCCGTAAAAAAAAAATCCTAAGCGTACTGCCCTGAGTCAGGGACTGTATTTTGAACAGGGCAGTCGAGCTGTTTGGTAAAGCGCTTCTCTTGAATTCCAGAAGAGCTGCAGTGGAAGCTGTTACAAAATTTAATGCGCATGACGTGTACAAACACCAACATACACCTAGTCGATGGTTTGTCGATCGGCTATCTCTACCCTACCTCTCAGAACAGCTATGCTACCTATTTGGGACCGTGCACTAAGAAGCGTAATCACTGCTGCAAATTTTGTAACCAAAATCAAAATATGGATAAAAATGCTTGAAAATGTGCACGAAGCTTTCTTGGAAATGATATTTCTGAACTGAAACGTACGTTACAAAAATTGTTCACACGTAGGCGTTTTACCATTCACAATTGTACCCGCGGCCCCGGTCACAATTTGACACCTCAGGCGGCATGCCTCATTTTGTGTCCTTGACCGGATGTTTCGTTTCTACACATAGGGCGTGGCTAAGGTCAATAAATGTTGTCAATAATGCTATTACATGCCCGGATTGGTTAATTATATAATTCACATTAATTTATGCCCGACTATGGATGAAGATAACATTTTTGTTCCGTATCAAAGTCGAAGGCGTGTTTAACAATTGTAGGTACAGTATGTTTAAAGTTTTTGTATACCGAAGCGACAACATAAACTGTTTTTTTTAAAATTAACTGATACTCCTTTCTACGGACTAGCGCTGAATCGCGCGAATGTAACTCTGTTTCATCAATGCGCGCGCAGAGGCGTTTAGAGCAGCGAAATCCGGCGCCGCAAAATACAAGCCCTGCCTGCAGTACCCTAACCTTTTCACGTGAATATCTTACAGAATTGTAGACGAATGTCAAAAGGAAAAAAAACCATTGAGGGCTGTATGACGAAATTAACGGTATGGGGTGGAATTTTTTATCCTAACATTTGCACTATGTATGCCACTCTGGCCAGCCGATTCCCCACCATACCTTACAAAGATAGACAGCTTTTGAAAAAACTTGAAATATATGCGGGTTGCAGGCCAACAATACGTAATTAAAAAAATCAATATAGCCTAAGTTATTCCCCTCAAATTAGAAATCCACGTTTCCTACGTCTTTTGGTAGTATGCTACAGTAATAATAACTATGCAAAACCCTATCCTATTTCGCCAACGGGACCAACTTGCCAAGCTAGTGGTTTCCAACGACTTACATGGCGTACGATAATTATACTAGAGAAAAAGTGATGAGCAAGCGCTGTTACGTTATTAGCTTGAGGTTGCAGCACCCGAATAGGCCAGCACAATGTGTTAAAATGCATATTAGCATGTTGAAACAAGACACTCACACAACAATTTCAAAACACATGCAAGGGTGAGAGTAGACGTCTAACTCTCATTTTTTCCCATTATCTTTCGTTTTAAATTAGTTCAGGTTTGAAAAAAATGGGCATAAAATTTCTGTAAACCATGTCCTTCAGAGTCATTTTGATCCAGGGCGCGCTGTTATTTTGGGGTTGGCGAAGGATGGTCACGGATCAGAACGAGGTCCGCTCTGGCAGAAGGCGAAGTTCATTATTTACACATAATCACGTCTATTGTGCCGGTTGGAATGAGAAAACAAACCGTCATGGAACGTCACATGCCTTTTAAGTCGTGAAAGTCAGACCACCTGGTTTGAACCGCCATTTTTTTTTTAAACCATTGGAGTAAATGACAATGTCGAATTAAAAATTCGCTGATTTCTTCTTCTTTGGCAGTAAGAAATCATAAAGGAAGTGGCACTGTTGAGGTGGTTAGGGAGATGTTCGCAACCTTACCGGAGGTAAGTATATTCGTGGAAGTCGCGTGTTGTCCCCAATTCAGGCCACTTGCTTAGTTCCAAATTTTTTTCAGTACTGGCGCCGCAAGCTGTCAACAGTCCCAGGGGCCGGCCCAGGGGATGCGGTCACGATTCCAATGTAGGTTATGAAGACTCCAGATAGGGATTATTTAGGGCTGTCACATCCAAATATATTATCTCATTCAAAGTAATTCCACACAAGGCCTAACCAAGTGAAACCTCATACAAATAATTATGGAACCTTTATACATTTTTTATTTCTGTAAACCATAATGAAAATATTATAATTATTTACAACATGTTTTATAAATCATTCAAACATTTGCTATTGCGCAATGATGGTCCACGTGGCGGTTCTGACAGAGAAAAACCATTCTGAAATTTTTTCCTCGAAACCCAGGTGAATATTGCATCGACCTCTAAAACAAAAACCCGACCGGGCTTGCAAGGAATACATCACATATACATGTGGCTTTATGTTAAACCGATTAATTAGCCAGAAAAATAAACAAACATTGTTTGATTGCCCTTTCAACAACCTCCAAAAAACATTGTCGGTAGGATCGCTAATTTTTTTTTTTGTTTGTTTAGGAAAGATGTGCAAAGCCTGCTTTTTGTACATGTATAAGCCTAGGCTATGTCTGTCCGCTCGCTTAATCGTGAATAGGCACAATTGTTTCATTCATTCATCTGCAACATTGGTGGTGTGCCATGGGCTATACGTACAGAGTTCACTTATGGACACTGCAGAATCAACAGACCGCCCCCCCTAAATGTCTGCAAATGTCCATAGAATATAAGTTCCCAAGACAACAGTACGAAACCGCGTAACACGTCGGCCGCGCCCCATGTTGTTTGTTTTGAACACTTTAAAAACCGACCAGCTCTACACGAAATGTATTTCATTGTCAGCGAATGAAGTAAACCCCGAATACCAAAACTCTTTCTTCATATTCTTCCTTTTGTAAACATAAAAAGATTCTATTTATTTATTTTTGTAAATCAAATTTGATTTTAATATTTTCTGTATATGTATATTTGTCATATTTTTTACCTGGTTGTATTTCACTTATATTTGGCACGAACCGGCCCTGAAACCGTTTGGGCTATTTAACTACGACGAATTCGGCGATATTCCCATAAAATCAACACCCAATTTGTTTTAAAACTTCAGATTATAGTACATATTATATCAACCCTTTTTACTAATCCATGCAAGTTAAAAAGAAGATTTTGTAAAAATCCAAGTTTCAGAAGTGCATAATCGTACTCAAAGCGTCTGGGTTTACTTTCCACGTACACTTTGGAAGTGCCATCGCCATATTTACTGTTCTGCACCATGCGCACAGCCATTTTTCGCCTTACTGCGCATGTTCAAAAGCCAACCCACTTCACATTTCAGATTAATACTCACCGCGATTGTATTCTACTACTATTTTTATTTGGGGAAAAGTTACTAACTGTTTTTGAATTAAAACCCTGGTATCTTGCTAAAGACGAGGCTATAATTGGACACAAATTATATGCAGATCTACTCATCAGCACTCATTTCGGACTATATTTCCGATGGCAATGGGGAATTTCCCTGATCCGTGGATGATTTTTCCTGCCGATGTGTGTAGGCTACTCAAGGTGTATTTTTCTTTTCGAAAAAATCTCAACTTTATAAACTCATCATGTCCAGAAAACGTCCCCTCTACTTGACTCCGTACTGGACTTAGCACTTTCCGTAGCAGTTGCAACGTCGTCCTTACCACCTCTCCTATTGGAGAGGAGATATTAGGCATTGTAGGGGCGATCGTAGCTGGAAAAAGGCCACACTGTTAAAACAATGTTCATTAAATACACGTTTTGACTGGCAGCTGTGACTCACCACAGTTAAAACACGTTTTTTACAGTCATTTGCACGTTTCGAGTCCCTTCTTTACAGTACTTTGCAAACTTTTTGAGTCCCGGTTAAACATTCAAACGCCGTTATTTAAGATCATTTTTACAGTGCAGAGCAACCTCGGCTAGACTTGACTGTACAGTGTTAAACGTATTCAGACACAAACTCTATGATCGAGCTGCAGATGGGCAATAATGCTACCACCCGAAGGGGGTATCAGGTTTTCATTGTTATTAGAACGTTTTAGAAAAGTAGTGAATTAATTTATGTCCCATAAAACTTTTGCACTCCTCAAAAAAAAAAAAAACGCGACCCGGATTTTTTCGGGCGGGGGCGGGAAAGGGCAATCAAACAAGTTTTTTTTTCTTGGCCTTAGTGCATTTACCTAATACCTAATTCGAAAAATTTAATTTTTAATTTGTTATTTATTGCCTGCATTATTCACAAAGTGTCAATATTCATAAATTCTATGGGGAACTCATAGATTTTTTCACCAAAAAATGCAACGGAGTGGCCATTTTCATTTTGGTATTTGCCGATGATCAGAAACTATCATATGGAAAATGTTATGTTTAATCGAATGCTCATGGTACAAAAACAGACAAACATTTACCTTGTGGATTCATTCATAAAAAACTTCTCCGAGCATGATGAGTCATCAAAAAAACTTCTGTTCAACCGAAGCTAGCTGCGGTCAGTGACGTCATTAATTAGTAGCGCACTTCATTAATTAGGCTAATCCAAATTTCTAAAAACTTGTGTTTGTGGCATGTTCAGGGTCTTAAAACTTGATAGAAGAGCAGTATGATGTCTATGTGATGGAATTGATGATATTTCTCACGGTCGCAAGTCGTGTCATAAATAGGCCCCTATCCCTCACCCTCCCCTCTGAAACTGGAGCTTGAAAGCTGTACTACTTCTACTGTGTTAATATAAAAAGATCAATTATAATTGAAGAGCCAGCCTAATCCTTTTCAAATCCATTCCAACTTCGTTAGTTGTACATTTGGTGATATTCTCCTTCAATCACCTTTTCAAGAAAATTTTAATCCATCATGTCAAAGCTGAAATAAATTTTCGAAAAGTATATTTCTCCATATACTCCATGCTGTTATCCACTGTCCAAATGGGTAGTAAATGCAATAACTGGAGCCAAATACCCGATGTGCGACCGACTTAATACATCATTTTGGTTGCATATTTGCTTGAAAAAACGTGATGTGGATAGGTGATTGCATATAATTTTTAATGGCTAAACCAATTACAAACATAACCCCTTTTGTGACTACACAGTCAGTGATATGATAATGACCATGTTTAAAATCATGTCAAAATGTTACTCACAATTATTGGGCCTATGTTAAGGATAGTCCCACAGTGACTCTCTAACATGTGTCTAATAAAGAGTCACACCTCGTGCCATTCAACTGAGTGTACCTACGAAATTGAAATTTTTCATGAGATTTAAACCACCAAATGCACTTCTAAATCCTGCCTAAAATTATCTTGCATTCTTGCTCCTTACTTTAGAACTGGATTGCGAGTAATTATGCGCTTTCAATCATTTCAGAGAAATGAGGTGACAAATTTTGATCCTCCACACTCAATGGGAATTTCATTGACATCCACTTCTTATATGTAAACCTGTGTTGTACCCCGTATATAGAAGTATAGGGTAAACTATTTGGACAGGTTTAAGATCGTCAGACTTTCCGAATTCAGAAACTTCGATAGACTTTTCCAAATTATTCGGCGCTCCTTTCCAGCATTTTCGAAACTCTATGAAAGATAAACAATTATGTTAGTGATACGAAGAAACTTTACTCATTACTGATCTGACAAAAATAAAACTGACTACTCTCAGTACTTTGATAAAAAATATCTTTTTCCTCTAATACAAATTCAATCCCGCCGATAAAATGTGAAATCAATGTGACCCCCTCTTGACCTTTGAATTTTTCTCTATTTCTTTTCAATTTGATTTCGGAAGATGTTTCGTTCAAAAATTTGTTTAGTTGGCTACATTTTCTTTCTTTAAAAAAGAGTCTGAAGGTCTTTATTTCGTCCTAAACTTTAAATTTAAGACACTTAAAAGTAAAAGTTAAAAACAAACCATGCTAAGCAGGTAAATTTTCTTGTTTATAAAAACACGCTGCTCCTGCTGCCCCATTTGGGTAAACAACTTATGGCAAAGGCTGGTCGACCAAAAGCTGTCTTCTTCCAGAAAAAGTACCATAATTTTTTTATGAAGGGTTTTTGTGTAGGGTACTTTAAAGCATTCAGTATTACTAGCAAGAATCTTTAAGTACGACGCCTCTTGTGAAGCCTGTGAAGGAATCTAGTATATTTCTGCCTCATTTTCCACCGCACACAGACTGTCAGTCATGGGAATTGATTCTTAATGCCCTGATATACTTTGTGTCGCAGCGTGGCGACTGCAAACCGCTAGTGAAAAAACGCTTCGCAGCGTTTGTCAATCGCTGCCAGCGTCAAAGTCGCTTGGAGCGTCTGAGCGATTGAGTTGGATTCAAGTCAACTGGCTTTGCGTGGCTGGCGTTACGTCTCTGGGGTATGCTAGCGACTTATCAATTAGATATCGGAGTCGCTTTTCCAATAAAGCGACGGAAGTGATGTCATAAAAATTCGCTACGCTCCTTGCGACTGGAGTATATCATGGGCAATAGTTTCTGTTGGAGCGCGCATAGATTTGCGCTGTGGCAATATTTCATTATTTTGTGAAGAAAATGTTTTTTCTTGAAAACTTGATAATAAAAGAAATGTTCAGTTGCTCCAAAGTATTCAAGCATCCCTCCCTGTTAATTTTAAGCACTTCCCTTGGGAGGGGTTTTTTTTGTCACAGTATACCATAAATAATGAATGTCCTCCAGATTTTTGTCCCGCTTGCCAAAATGCATTGGTGCAAAAATGCTTGAACTGGTTTTTTTTTTAAAGTTTGGAAGAAAAAATCTGCAAATGCCCCTTTTTTTGTTTTATGTACAAATATAAGGTTAGTCTATAGTAGTGTATTCAAGATGCCTTGATGAATAATGAAAATGACAGGAAATAATGAATAATTGACATCGGACCCTGTCACTTCAAAAAATCTCCAACAGGACACTAAGAACTCAACTTCCATTGGCCTAAAACTAAAGGGATAAAGCAAGCGATTTGCTTGATCTGAAACATCAAAAAACATCAAAATTTTAAAATCATATTTTTGTATTTTTTGCTGAATGGACATGCGAAAATAATTGCAAGTGGTGGCTGGAAACTACTTGTGTATTAAAGGTGCGTGTCTCGACGTTTTGGGACCCCCACTGATTAACCGGAAGTAGTATCGATTTTGATATCAGATGGGAAAGGCCGGAAGTTTCTCATTGTAGTCCTGAAATTTGAGCCCAAAATCCATTTCATTCCCAAGATATTTATAAACAAAAAAACCGCCCGAACTAATGGTAACAATCATTTAGCATCGTATGAAGAGGACTGTGCAATGCGCGGATTGCTTATACCATCAAAAACGCAAGTTGTTCCCACGGTTACTTGATGGGGCTACGTGCAAGTGCCAGGCTTCTTATATCAAGTAGAGAACACAATAGATCTAAATCGAAAAATACCTTTAAGACATGCAGAACTTGATCATGAAACGTGCGTATAAAAATTTCCGACTTGAGATCAAAAAGGCTTTCCCTGTGAAATTCTCAGATTTACAAGCGTTAATATTGTGCACCATGATCAGATCAGTTTGAAACTCAAACACAAGGACATCATCGGTCCTTGCTGTATTCTGTAAAGGGTTAGCATTTTGTTGCTGTGACTGTGCGAGAAGCAGCGCTCCCCCAAACCAAATTTTTGCGGGAATAATCTAATTAACTACTGTGTTTAAGTTTGAAAGTTTACGAGAATATAATTGATTACACAAAACAGTTTACGAGAATCTTTGCGAGACTCAACATTGATTAATGCAAATCATTTACAAAATCTTTGGCAGACGAGTCTCGGCTTCTTGCCAAAATTCTAGCCCTTCTGTGTATATACTGGTGTTAAACCACAATTCATGCAGCTGTTTAGTGAGATTTTGAGCCGTCATCGCTGTTATAATACATGTCTATGTCTGAATTTACGTGACAGGAGACGGTATGGCAAATGAGCTCCTCAGTCATTTTTTTTTCAATATAAATGGTGGTTTGTTTCTACAGTTATATCAAAGCAGAACTTTATTATTATACCGTAACCACTGGGTATCAAGCCCACTTCGGGTATGAAACTACACCCCCAATTTTCAAAGAAAATACAGGAGCAAGCACTCACGCGGGTATAAGCCAGGTGGTAATTTAGCATTCAGGAAACAATGTAGCAGTACTATAATTACACAAACAAATCCATTTTAGAACTTGAACTATTCATAGAGCCATCGAAGTAGGGTCCAATGCATTGAGATGGCTTGTTTGCTATAATTACTTTTTTGAGGAATGTGATGGGAAAATTGAACCTCGAGCAATGATGAATTTGTAGGAGAGAATTTTGAATTGAACCAAGTAGATTGACAATGTCAGTTTTTTGGCAAATTAGATAAAAAAGTACACCGTTTTTTAAAACTCCGTGAGCCCCGAAGAGAACCGGTGTTTTCACACGGTTCACCATTAGTCGCCGTACATACCGCACGAGCGTTATCGTCTTGCTTTAAATACCGAAAGATATGCATGAATGACACCAAAACTGGCAATTTAGTGGCAAAAACAAATATATCCACCACAAAATACACAATTACACTCAAATTTAAGGTTTTATGAACTATAGTGCTGTCGGCACTTTCCACGGTGGAGGGGGATTTTTGTACTGTGCTCCCTTAAAAGTAACTTAAGGATAAACGTATAATTCCTCGTAAAGTTTTTGTTCAACTGAAAAAATCGCCAGCAAAGGAAGGAAAACGGAGTGTATAAAGTATAAATCTCCTACGTGTTTGTAAGACCCATTATGACTAAAATTCCAATTTTGTACCTATTCGATTGTTCTAGATGATTATATTTGCAGGATATGTAGGGTCCCCAGATTTTTACAAAAAACCCCAACATAATAAGGGCAAAATCGGTATTTTAGTCAGTATTGTCCAACGGACACTTTCTGCAATGCGTAATTGAATGGCGATTATATCGTTGAACGCCGCTGTTGCTTCTTTTTCTTTCATTTTTTCAGTCTGCAAAAAATAATTTGCGATAATAATTCACAGATCTTATCCTTCACTTTTTAAACTATTTTTGCAAATTTCAAATATTGTGATCTTTCGGTTGAATCACTGATAGTGTCTTTAACTAAAATAAAAAGTATAGTTAAATACATGCATATTGACTTTGTGATTTTAAAACGAGACCAAATCAATGCACGCATGCTGCGGTTGCATGATTCATATTGCGTCTTCACACTGCACAGGTTTGGCTTTTGCTTGGGCCTTTACATTTAAATATATGTTTTTTGTTTTCATTTTAACACTCGCCGTGCTAGCCACGCTAGGGTTAAAGTTATGACGGACGAGGACTTGATGTTGTGTGTTTTTTTAATAAGGGGCTTACTTTTCTTATCGTATGGTGATGAAATTTTTGGTAGTGGGTAGAGATGGATCTGAGTCCAAAGCATTCAGAGTCTGATTCCCAAATGGGGCATCGTTTGGGATGTTTGGAGCTGCTTTTTTTAGGATGCTTAAAAGCAATTGGTTGAGAGTCATCAGCCCTCGCAAGTCTGAATTTTCTGTGGTGGATAGCGAAGGCATTAGCATTCAGGCCACTGACCTCTACGGCAAAGATTTGTGCTGATGTCCTATTGGTCCTGTTGTTACTGGATGACCTCGAAATGACAAGGCCTCCCACTCAGCTGGTAAACTCCGTTGATTGTAAATTGATCTCTGACTCCAAGGTTGGTAGTAGATGAAGTTATGTATAACTTCAATTAGCACTCACTCTCCAATTCACATTGGAGAGTTCTCCTTGATGGAGACATGACTACTTGTGTAGTCCTACTTAAGCGCATTACAATTTTGGGAGAATTGACCATACTCGGTTTCATTGTAAGGTTGTACTTTAAGGTTATTTAATGTTTCAAGTCATTTCATATTCTTATGACTTCTAGTTGGAACCTGGGGAGTATTAGACTGAACCAACACTTTTGTCAGAAGAAACACTTGTTTCCTCAACAAACACTTCTGAAATCAACTTTCTGAAACATCCACTATAAGGTCACTTTTTGGAGTACAGTACAACTATTCAAGAAAATAAGTGAGGTCCTATATTTACACAAGGCAAAGATTGAACCTCTTGGGAGAACTTATGAAATGCTAACATTTATGCAACAGAAGGTCACAATAAACTCACAAGAAACTCAATACATGGGTATAAATACACCCAAACATGTTAAATAAATAGGCATAAAAGAATTAACCCAGGAACAAAAATCCTTGAAAAGAAAGAAAACAAAAACAAACAACAAATAGTAAACAAACAATGGAGACTTGCAACTTAGTACCATGCGATCCCAGCAGCAGAGAGGATGGAAAACTGTTGTAGTGCCGAAATATATTTTTCCAAACGCAACCAAAAAAACACTCCAAACCATAAATGAATATAGGGTTCGCTGTTATAAGCAACTTGGATGGGGGGTGTTGGTAGGGGGGGAGGATAAGGTGTTGGGAAGCAGCGGGAGGGGAGCTGCGTGTTAGGATGTTGGAAAGATAGGATGTTGTTGGGAGGAGGGACAAAAAATGGGATTTGGGAAGGGGAAATTGGAACATTGGGAGGGGGTAGATGGGATGTTGGGAACGGGAAAATGGATGTTGGATGGGGGAAGTACGGGATGTTGGAGGGGAAAATGGAACGTTGGGAGGGGGAAGATAGGGATTTTGGAAGAGGGATAGGGGATTTTGGAAGGGGGAAAATGGGAGGGGTGGGAAGGGGAAAGATGGGAGGGGTGCGAAGGAAAGCTATGGTGGTTGGAGGAAGGGAAAGAATAGGGTTGGGAAGGGAAGAGGGGGTTGGGAAGGGGAGATGGGGATTGGGTAAGGGGAAAGAGGGGATTGGGAAGGGAGAGGTGGGGGAGAGTAGGATGAGGTGTTGGGAAGATGGGGTGTTGGAAGGGGAACGATGGGTGTTGGGAAGGGGGTTAGGTGGGTTTAGAGGGGCAAGGTGGATGAGAGGATGGGGGTGGGAAGGGAGGAAGATGGGGGTGGTATTGGAAAGGGGGAAGATGGGTGTTGGGAAGGGGAAGGATGGGTGTTGGGAAGGGGGGGAAAAGGATGAGTTTGGGACAGGGGAAGGGGGTGTTGGGAAGGGGGAGAAGGTTTTGAGGAAGGGGAGAAGATGGGTGTTGGGAAGGGGAAGATGGTGTTGGGAAGGGGTTGATGGGTGTTGGGAAGGGTTAGATGGGGTGTTGGGAAGGGGGGTAAATGGGGATTGAGAAGTGGAGATTGGATGGTGGGAAGATGGGCAGTCTGGAAGATGGGCTGTTTTGAAGATGGGGTGTGAGAAGATGGGGTGTTGTTGGGAAGGAAGAAGTTAGGTTTTGGGAAAGGGGGAAGATGGTGTTGGGAAGGGGGCGATGGGGTGTTGGTGTTGGAGGGGAATTTCCGTAACAATTCCACCGTACTTGGAAAAACATAAAAAAGATTTAATGCCGATCTGATTAGGGAGCTGGATGTTCCAACATAGTTTGTTGTCACTTTCTGCTGAAGTGGTTTGATCAACCACCACGTCATCAAATGATTTTTTCACTTCATCTAAATCTTTAAAAGATACATGGTTAGAAGGAAAAAAAACATGTGCTATACCTTGTAAAATCGCCATGCTGGAAGTATTAAACATTTACGCATCATTTACCGGCATGACCTGACACGAGGTTGACCCTCAGCATTATGGCTAATAGTAATTGGCTGTGGATGCACAAAATAGAGGTCTTTCACCTCAACCATGCATAACCTATAACAAAAGGTGTTTAGTTCCTGTAGTATCGTCATTCAGATCAGTTATCCCGACCTCAAAGTACTTGTGCATTCAAAGGGTGACCTACTTTTTATGGCATAAATACCAACGTGACATGTAGTTCTTTAGGATTTAGAAATCTCCCAGAAATGTGGAATGGATTTGCCCTCCCGGCCAGATGGCCGCTAACTGAAAGGTGGAAGACTCTATAGTATTCGAGCTACGGCTGAAGAGCACAACCACCACTCAAAATGTACTCGTAGCCTACACATAGAGAAGCGTCAACATTCCATGCAAGTGCATTGAATGTCCATTCTCGAGCAAAACGTTAACATGAGCAGTTAGTTCATAAAGACAGAAAAAAAATATGGTCGTTCCTTTTATTCCTGGTAAAAAGATTTACCTCATTTGAAGTGTCATAAACATGAACAGAAACAAAAACAAAATAACATCTATCTGGCAAGAAATGAATCCATCTGAGTGACGCTGGTGCCATTCAAACGTACCTCAATGCAATGAAAAATATTATGCCATTAAACCCAGGGGCGGTACTCAACACTATGACCACGGGGACATTTTCAAAGCCCATCGGTACCAGTGGCAGATTTAAGACTCCCCAGCAGGAGGGTCAGCAGACTGCTGACAGGGCCCCTCTAAAATATTGCTCTCAGGGCCCCCTCAGAAACACCATAGTCGCACTAAACTGTGATATTGTGCCGCTCACGACACTGAAGGGTCCCCCCTTAAAGCTGCTGACAGGTCCTTTTCCTTAATCTGCCACTGTATGGTCACATGTATTGGAATGATCCCTTTTTATGCAATTTTGCTATAAAAAATAGGTTGTGCTTTTTCCAAAAAAAATTGCGAAAATTAGTCAAATTTTCAATTGAAGCCAAATTCTGGAAAGTTGTTTGAAAAATTAGTCCATTTTCCTTAATCTGAAAACCAGATTTTTCAAGTTACTAAAAAGATAAAAAAATTTTTAGGAAAATTGGCAATAATTTTGGTTATTGTTAAATTGGCACAAAATCTACATTTCTAGTACAGCTATGGGGTCCCTTTTGGGGCAAACAAGTTGGCTATAGATATAGTCCTACCTTCAAGAATCTCAGACACCCAATCCAAACTTGGGGCGACCCCTGGCATTCAAGCTAAACCATTGCACTTTTTACCTTAGAACATCTAGACTATCCTGATTGGCTTCCCGCATAATATGTGAGTGTAATATAATTTAGGCGTTAACACTTTCTGTACAATGACCGATTTGGCAGCCAGTAAGCAAGGAACAAAATATCAGGTTCTCGGGCTTAAATGCTATAAAAAGAGCATTTTTGACCCAAAATGTGTGTGTGTGTGACGTGTGCAAAAAGTCAGTTTATCATAAATTTGGGTCAAGATACTTTTTTTTATAAAAGCTTATGAGTTTCTTTTGTGCATCTCTACTCTCCCCAGGTATGCAGGGGTCGTACGTAGGCTTTATTTGGGGGGGGGGTGCAGGAACTTGGAAAAGTGGACCAAACCCCAAAATGGTCCTTTTTTGAACATCTCAACAACAAAAGTGGACATTCTTGTCAAATGTCCTAAATTTGGTCTTATATCAATAATTCGGCAAAAAGTGGACCTTTTACCCCTTTGTGGAATTGGGGGGACTGCCCCCCCCCCATGCAACGGACTTGCAGGTTGGATATAAAGCCAGATAGTTTTCAATAAAACTGCTTGTGATTTTCTTTTGATACATCTATACATGGGAAATGTATGGATGTTTTTTGGTTTATTTTTTTTCATATACAATTTTGACACCAATGTTTTTCTCAAAACAGATTTTTCATGTAGAATCTGAAATCATGGGTGTCATTTTTTTTAAAATGTGTTCTTGGGTGTTTTACAGGGGCAACATTTGTACAGGGTAAACAATAAAAGTGTTAAATTGTTTTAAAAGTTTATACCAGTCTGTTCGGCTGCTCATAATATTTCTAAAAGGTATAGTTTGCATATTTACGACCTATTGTTTAGTACAATAGGCTCAAGAAAGTTCAAGGTCATTATTTATAAAAAGAATGGTCTGAATTTGATGAAACTGTTTTCAATGCGTTCATTGGGGTCATACTGAATAAGAAAATGATATAGATCTTGTGGTTCACCTTTCAAAGTAGAGACTTTAGAGATATGACTAGTGGTCTCCCATAGACCCTGTGGACACGGCCATAGTGCCTTCGTAATTATTATCAAAACGTCATTGACAACGCGACCTTTAATATTTTCGGCTTCTGTACAGTAACAACAATTTTGGCACCATTTTTATAACAAACCGATGATCTGAAATGTTACCCCCAGTGGTGGCCCTTGAAGCCTTTTTTTGTCTTGTAAACTCTTGGTACATAACACTCGGTAGGCAAACTATACCTTTCTGTAATCCTTGAAAGGTACTGAACATGATTGTATCACTTTAAAACAGATTTGGCCCCCTTTTATATTTTGCCCCTGTATAAACGCATTGTAACGTTGCCCCCCCTAGACTTCACATCCAAGAACACAATTTTTCAAATGACACCCTGATTTTGGAATCCTCATACAATTTTGATTTAAAAACCTCTTGGGTGCAGATTGTAATATGAACTTTTCACAAAAATACGTTTCCACATGTACTAATCTATGCAAATTTTTTCTCTATTGTAGATTCTACCATAGTGAATCAAACATGGGCTGCCTTAAATAAAGGAAGTATCAAGCCACCAACGTAGTTACCACTGGGCAGCAGCACCACCACAGTAACTTATAATAACCATCGGTCCCCGCCTTGCAAGCCACAAATCTAGACCACACGCGCCCAGCAAATCGGATTGCAAACCCTACAGTTTTGTCCGACCACCGACCTCAAATCGGGTGTTGAGACCTCTGCTCCCTTGACAACAGCCCCAATCACATTGTCTACTCTCAGTCTTCAATTCAACACCACAAATGCAGGGACTATAGCTTCCAACAATGAGGATTATGACTTGTGCAGTTCCAAGCTCCTGCTAACCGAATGACAACACTCCAATGACACCACCTCCACGCTCAGTCTACAACCACAAATGCAGAGACTGTCACTTCTAACGATGATGTCGTAACTTTGACTCCATACCTCAGATAGGTCATGACCTCATCAGGTCAATCCTCAATCCCAATGACCCCTGGAGGTGATAATCGACCTGTGGCAGTGAGGACTGAAATCATAGTTCCATCAGTAGAGGAGCTGATGACAGATAGATTTAATTTAGTGTGTACAGCAACATGATGTGGGAAAGTGTTGCGTGGACCACCAGCACTCCGGATGCATCTTATCAAGGCACACGAGATATATGAGGTGTGATTTGTTTTGTAAAATGTTTCATAAAGATTGTTGTCACAATTGTATAATTTGAATTCAACTTAAAAGTGCAACAAGAGATTTCACATAACATGTGTTCCAAAAAAATGCGAACAAGTTCTGTTTTTTGCACTGATGTAAAGCTTTCTATCAAAAATATCCCCTTCTGAAAGGATTAAGCTGAGAGTTATTTCTTTGGTACTAATATTGTGAAATTTCTAATTGTCCCCACCGAATGAAGTTCAGAAGGAGACTATAAAATGGGGTCCGTCCGTACGTCTGTGAGAAAAATGTTAACCCTGGAATGTCTGTGAGAAAAATGTTAACCCTGGAACATTTGGCCATATCTTTTGTTCCAGATGAGCTAGGGTAGCTTAACTTGTGGTATCTTGTAGGAGGGGGAAGGCCCCTACTAACCATGTAATTTATTCCCCCAGGGTCCTCCCCTGGGTCTGTCAGGGGGGTAGGGAAAAGAAGATTAATATTGCACAAACAATGTCAACATTTGAAATTTTAACTACTTAGTTCTCCAGATAGACCAGTATGGATATTTATTAATCTTTCCCTGGAGATAGCCAGCACACACAAGTGTTGAAAAAAAAAAATGTGCCCTTGGCCGGATTCAAACCGGCGACCTCCGTATTACCAGCACGGTGCTCTAACCAATTGAGCTATCAAGACTGGGTTAGTAGAAGAGCGATAAATATCATCTATAGGTGTTCGGTTCAAAAGGTGTACATCGCTTTCTTAGCGGATAGCATCAGAACGGTATATTTACATATTAACAGAGTGGCCAAGCTTTGAAAAGTGCTCAAGTTTTCGAGTTACCCCTCACAAAACACAACCACCTTTATTTGAAGGATAAATGAATGAGATTTAAGAAAATGATGGTTGTGGTTGAAATATTTGGTGGCAGGGATGATTTCTAGGCCGAAAAATGCATTTTGGGTTGCAAATTAAGCAAAATTATTATTTTTTATTTTTTTAAAAGTAAAAATATTACAATCTTATTTTTATGGTATCCTTTTTGTTATTGATAATAGGTTTTATACATTGCATAAAGGGTTCAGGTAATATTCATGAATATTAATTGGCGTCATTTTGTAAAAGTGTTCTGGGGGTGTGTTACAAGGGGGCAACATTTGTACAGGGGTAACAATTAAAATATTGCTAAACAACAATGTTTAATTTTTAAAATTTATAACCAGTCGTTCGGCTGCTAATAAGGTTTCTAAAAAGGTACAGTTTGCCATATTTCGACCACTATTGTTTAGTACAATAGGCCTCAAAGAAAAGTTTCAAGGTCATTATTTATAGAATGGTCTGATTTGCTGAAATGGTTTTAAATCGTTTAATGGGTTATACTAAATAAGAAATGTATATCGATTCTGGTTTCACCTTTCAAAGTTAGACTTTAGAGATATGACTAGTGGTTCTCCCATAGACCTGTGGACCACGGCCATATTTGCCCTCTCTTAATTATTTATCAAACCGTCATTGGACAACGCGACCTTTATATTTTGCTTCTGTAAAGTTAAGGACGAACACATTTGCACCATTTTATAACAAACCGATGAATCTTGAAATTTAACCCCCAGTGTGACCTTGAAACCTGGTTTGTCTTGGAACTCTTGTACTATAACACTCACGGTAGGGCAAACATACCTTTTGTAATCCTTGAAAGGTACTGAACATGATGATGGTATACTTTAAAAACACATTTTGCTCCCCCCTTTATTTATTTTGCCCCCTGTATAAACAGTGTTAAACTTTGCCCCCCTTAGAGATTCATCCCAAGAACCACATTTTAAAAAATGACACCCTGATTTTTGGAATCCTCATACAATTTTGATTTAGAAAAAACCTTGGTTGCAAGATTGTATATGAAATTTTCCACAAAAATACAGTTCCACATGTTACTAATCTATGCAAATTTTTTCTCTATTTAATTTCACCAAATGGGAATCAAAATGGCTGCCTAAAAAGTGAGTATCCAAGACCAACTACCAATGCAGCAGAAACAACCACAGTAACTATAACATCTGTCCGCTGGGCAAGCAAAAATGCTGAGGACCCACGCTTCAGAATCGGATGCAAAACCATACAAGTTTCCGACTGAATCGGGTGCTGACCTCTGCTCCCTTGACAACAGCCCCAACATCAGCATGGTCTAATCTCAGTCTTCAACCACAAATGCAGGGACTATAGCTTCCAACAATGAGATTATGACTTGTGCAGTTCCAAGCTTGCTACCATGAACAACAGCTCCCATGACAACCACCTCCAACTCTCAGTATACAACCACAAAGCAGAGAATGTCACTTTAACGATGGATGTAGTAAACTGCGCATACCCTCAGATAAGGTAAGACCTCAATCAGGTCAAATCCTCAAGTCCCAATGACCCTGTAGGTGAAATAGACCTGGTGGCAGTGAGGGGACTGACTCATAGTTCCATCAGTAAGAGCTGATGACAGATAGATGTACGTTAGTGTGTACAGAAAGGAGTGGGAAGTGTGCGTGGACCACCAGCACTCCGGATGCTATATCAAGGCACACGAGATATATGAGGGGTGATTTTTATGTAAAAGTTTCATAAAAAGATTGTTGTCACAATTGTATAATGTGAATTCAAATTAAAGTGAAACAAAGAGATTTCACATAACAGGTTGTTCCAAAAAATTCGAACAAGGTTCTGTTTTGTGCATGATGTAAAGCTTTCATTAAAATACTATCCCCGTCTGAAAGGAGTAAGCTGAGAGTTATCTTGTGGTATAATATGTGAAATTTCTAATTGTCCCCACCGAATGAAGTTCAGAAGGAGACTATAAAAATGGGGTCCGTCCGTACGTCTGTGAGGAAAAAGGTTAACCATGGAATGTGTGAGAAAAAAATGTTAACCCTGGAACATTGGACATATCTTTTTGTTCCAGATGAGCTAGGGTAGCTTAACTTGTGTATCTTGTAGGAGGGGGAAGGCACGGCCCATACTAACCATGTATTATTCCCCAGGTCCTCCCCCTGGGTCTGTCAGGGGGGTAGGGAAAAAAGAAGATTAATATTGCACAAACAATGTCAACATTTGAAATTTAAACTACTTAGTTTCCAGATAGACCAGTATGGATATTTATTAATCTTTCCTGGAGATTTAGCTCAGCACACACAAGTGTTGAAAAAAAAAAATGTGCCCTTGGCCGGATTCAAACCGGCGACCTCTGTATTACCATCACGGTGCTCTAACCAATTGAGCTATTAAGGACTGGGTTAGTAGAAGAGCGATAAAATTTTTTTTTTATTTTTTTTTTAGATCATCTATAGGTGTTCGGTTCAAAAGGTGTACATCGCTTTCTTAGCGGATAGCATCAGAACGGTATATTTAATATTAACAGAGTGGCCAAGCTTTGAAAAGTGCTCAAGGTTTTCGAGTTACCCCTCACAAAACACAACAACCTTATGAAGGATAAATAATGGATTTAAGAAAATGATGGTGTGTTGAAAATAGTTGGTGGCAGGGATGATTAGGCCGAATAGGCCGAAAAATGCATTTGGGTATGCAAATTAAAGCAAAATTATTTTACAAAACTTTTTATTTTTTTAAAAGTTAAAAATATGACAATCTTAATTTTTTATGGTAGCCTTTGTGTTATGATAATAGGTTTTTTATACAGTGCATAAAGGGTCAGGTAATATATGATTTAATTGGAGTCTTTTTGGCCAGGCAAAATGAAACCCTTCCCGCCAAACTGTGTGCAAGTTATCTGGAGGTCCGTAGGCATATAATGAGTGTAACTTGGTGGAAGGAAGCGGGGTTTAAAGCGTCTCGACCTGATGGATGGGGGGCATATTTTGGGACACATTAGTATGGCAAATGAGCTAATTCATATGCAAAAATCAGGTTAACTCACTATATTTTGAAACGTATATCGGATATTGCGCCAAATTACTAACTGATACGAAAGCCCATGGTGCGCTGATTCTTGGCCATTTTAAAAGTTCTGATACATGCGGCTTCTTAGGATGCAAAGAAGCTAATTAAATAGCAGATTGCTCTATCGCTAAAATGAACATCGTGATGTGCAAAATTTTCCTTTGCTGATAAAAAACACTATTACGGTACCATACATCTTGTGTGTGTATGGAGGCGGAAGGGTGGGGTGTTGGGGAGGGGGAAAGGGTGGGTTTTTGGGCAATGGGGAAGGGGGGGTGTAGGGCAGGGGGCACGGGGTGGGGTGTGGGGCAGGGGGAGGGTGGGTGTTGGGGAGGGGCAGGGTGGAGTGTTGGGGGGAGGGCGGGAGGGTGGGTTGTTAGGGAGGGGGCAGGGTGGGGTGTTAGTGGCAAGCGCTAATCTGATAATTTAAGAAAAAATTATTAAAATTATGACTCAAAAATCGCGGGGGTAGTGGATTAACCCCGCTGCCTAAAATAAGTGTAATTTTCAATAACGGTTCATTTAAGATTTAATATTCGGACCAGGCCTAGTTTTTTTTAGTCAAGTCTGTGTGTAAACGTTTCGATATGCGATGTAAGAGCGACCTAATACAGTAATCTTGAAACAGACTAGCACTAGGAAGTGATGCCGTTTTGAATTCGCTGGTGATGTTAGGTTGGCATGTCCTACCCCCTCTGGCGGCAAAGGTGGGGTGCGTGGGGGTGGTAGGGTGTGTGAGTCGGGTGGTGTAGGGTGGTGTGCGTGGGGTGGGGTCGGTTGGGTGCATCTGCGGGGGTAAAGGTGGTGTGGTTGGGGTAGGGTGCGTCGGGGAAGGTGGGGTTGCGTCGGCGAGGGGGGGTGTGTGACCGCAGGTGACGGTGACCGTTGTGACTGTGTGTGTGTTTTGTGACCATGGTGACTTCGCGTGTGAACTTTGTGACCTTATGTCGTGACCTTTGTGACTTTGGTGACCTATGTGACCGTTGGCCATTCACAAATGGCAGGGGGGTGGTCGGTGGTGGGAGAGATGGGGAGACGGTTTGTGAGGAATCAGGGTGGGGTGTGTCAGGGAAGGGGGAGGGAAGGGAGGGATGCATCGACGGGCAGGGTGCGTTGGGGGCAGGGTGGGTGACCTCGTGTGACCTTGGTGACATTCATGTGACATTGGTGACCTCATGTGCACCCCATGGTGTGGACCTTTGTGACCCCATTTTGTGATTTCGTTGGACCCCAATGTGACCTTGGTGACCTAATTTGACCCAGTGTGCCGTTGACCCAGGGTGGACCCCCTTGGTGGACCTCATGTCCCGGTGATTTCATGTAACCTTGGTGACCTAGGTTCACCTTGGTGACCTAATGTAACTTTGATCCCATTCACCAAAGTGCGAGGCAGACGCACTAGCGGTTCAAACGAACACGATGTAGTTTTCATTACAATTCGTTACACTTTTTTTAATTAAAATGATCTGCTGGCTAAAAAACTATTGCCCAATTACTTCCAAACTTAGTCCTTTTTGTGCATTTTTTTCTCTTTCTAATCATTTGCCAACCTTCATTCATTAAAGAAGTGATCGCACACCAGGCAAACACTTGTGGTTTGGCGAGCTTGCTGACCTGACAATAAATCTGCATGGTCTCGCAATGAATTAATAATGACTAGTATAAATCCAGAAAGCAAAAAAACAGAAAAACCGCTTTGAAGAAAACCGCTTAGTCTTAAGTTTTTAGCTCAAAAACGTGTTTTTGGACCAAAAAAAACACTCCCTGCCACCAAAGTTTTTGAACACAACCATCAGTTTTGCCACGCTGGAAGGGAAGTCGGAACGGGACTATGAATATGAGCAGCGTCCTGATAGCAGTTCGTCCGTCCATTGTTCGTTTGTACGTCCGTGTAAAAATGTTAACCCACGTTGTGTACGATTTATCTGGAGTCGTAAAGGCTACAATGATGTAAACTGATGGAAAGATGGGGGTTGATGAGTTCTCGACCTGATTCGATTTTTGAGCATAAAATTGCTAATTCGTATCTAATTTGCCATAATTTATGATAAAGTTTCCGCCAAGGCTTGTATAACGTTATATGGAGTTCGTAAAGGCTACAATTATGTAAACTTGATGCAGACGCGTGTTGATGAGTTCTCGACTGATTAGATTTTGGGCAAAATTACATATGCAAATGAGCTAATATATGCAAAAATGGCCATAATCGCTGTATTTTGAACTACATCGGATACGAAAATTCCTTCACGAAGAAGGCTTATCATGGTTGAACATCTCTTGCCATGTGAAAGTGTGTTTAAATATGCGGGCTGCGGCGCCGGGTATTGCAAATGAGAAATTAACTATGCATAATTGTGGTATTGCTCGAAAAACGGTACATACGGGATATACAAAATCCTTCGCTATGTCAAAAAAGACCACTCTGTCATACATCTTTTTCCGGGGAGCGGGAGGGGTGGGGTTTGGGGAGGGAGCGGGAGGGCAGGGGGGGGGGGTTATGGGGCGGGGGTGGGGTGGGGTGTGAGTGCGGAGTGGGTGGGGGGCCTCGAGGAGTGGGTGGGGTGGGGTGGTGTCGGGAGAAGGTGTGGGGGTCGGGGAGGGGAGGGGAGAGTGGGGGGTGTCAGGGAGGGGACGGTGGGTGGGGGGGTTCCATATGTAGGACTTTTAAATTGTAGTTGCATTTATCCATTTCCGTGGACATTCGGCGGGGACATATTTTTAGCATCGCGTAATCCGAGTTCGCATGTGTTAAAATCATTTATTATATCTTTCAAATAGAAGTGGTTGCGTTAATTTTGTTGTACCGAGGGGAGGGATTGTCAAAACGCTCCACTGTCTACAAATATATATGTTTTGATTTTTTTAAAACTACTCAGTCTCCAGGTAGACCAGACTCGACTCAACTAAGGGCTATATCTGGTCACAAATATTTAAATTCAAAATGACTAGTTGGGAAATTTACACTGTTTCGCAGGCGGGATTTAATCCACTAACCCTGAAGGATTTTGCAGCGACCCCTCCCCCCTCTGGCTCTCCACCTAAACTTAACCCTTAATAATAACCGGTTTATTTAATCTCAAATCGTGTCTTGATGAAGCCAATGCTAGCGACTTAAAACTTAATTTCTAGACAGAAACAATGCAACTTGGAGGCAGCAGCTCTTAAACAGCGCCATATATTGCAACATTCAAAAACACCCTATACGAAACGCACCGGATGGGAAGTGCAGCTTCATGGTTCCTTTGCCATTTAAAAGAATCCCATGGAGATTACTGATATTCAGGTTAATTAATATTGGTTATACAAATTAAATCCCCAAATGAGTTCTAGAATTTAATCTAGCAAGTGGGCCCATTGAGATTAGAACCGAGGACCTTTGCTCCAGAGGTAAGCTTGCTCCAGAGGTAAGCTTGCTAACCGCTAGACCATGCCACTTTCTCATGATATTACTAAGATTTATTGAAGGAAAGGTTAAGAGGTGATTTTGTAATGTCACTGGGACCGAGAATACCATATTGAATACATGTAGCAGTTCCCCAAATTACCGTTTGGAAATTCCCAATGCCCAAATCGAGCAGGTCGTGTCCTACCCTCCCCCAAGTTTCATATCAAAATCCATTAGCACATTTAGATGTGGTTACTGCAAAGCAGGATTGACTGATGATTTTCGATGCAAAAATATTGGTAGGATATCTCAAGAAGGCTGGGCATAATTACATCATCCCCTTTTTACCTACTCTGTATGATGTACTTTGAGAAGTAGGTGGGAAAGGTATAATGATATCATACCAAGGGCTGGCCCAAAAACCGGACATGTTTAAACTCAATATGATGGCAATTCTTTAATTTTTGTAAATAAATTTGTGGAAAAAAATTACAATTGTTGACTTTTCTCAGCTACCCTGTGTAAATGGTTAATGACATACTCATAATTACCATGTTCTAGAATCCAGAGGACAAGGACTTATTCTCCAACACCAAACACAATGATGCTACTGTTAATTCTGTTACTATCAATAAGCAGTACTACTGTCCGATAGCCTCATGTCGGCGATCCAAATCTAGAAACAAACCATTTCCCAGGATAACTTTACTTAAACAGGTAAGTATATAGTCAACACGTCTTGTTTGTAATAAAACTAAAGAGAGGAGCACATTCACCCTAACTGGGAAAGCAGGCACCAATCATCATGCCATGCTAAATAGTGCAGATTTGAGTTGTTCAGTAAATTAGTGATTTAAAAAACAAAAATCCCTTGTCAATTGAGCAAGAAATCCCACAGAACATGATGTGCTGTTTTGTGTCACTCAGTAAATTAAAGGTGGGTGACCTGATCACGGTCCGATTTTTATAAGTAGTTACAGCGGGTGAATGACTGAACAGTGAGTCGATGCGAGGTATTTGTTCTGTTATTTTGCCACTTCAACCTTTTTAAAAACTTGATGTGTACTTGTACAAGAATACAATCGTTTGATTTGATTTGGGATATGGACAATTTGTACACTTCTGAGTGGTCAGGAGTGTAACATTTACAAATTATCTTTATCAAAAGTATTATTTACCAACTTTGCTAGGTTGTTTTGATTGCTTCTGAATTGTTTTGCATACTACAACCTATAGTCGCCGTAATAAATTGTTTGAACTAAGCGTACGCAGTGCCGGTGTGTGCGACTTGTACACGGGCATATCGCGAGTCTATTTTAATTGTTGTGTTTACGCACTGTCTACAGCAGTGCGACCTTCACGCACACATGCAGCAAATTGTTCGAATCAGTTCAAACAATTATTACTCAGAGTATAGTGAGGTCACAGTAAAATCCAAATGCATGTACAATATACAAAATTTTTGAACCAAAAAATCACACTTTGAACCCATTTGTTTTAGTTGCCTATTTAGAAATGGAAAAAGCAAGAGTAAACTAAAAGATGATAAATGCCGGGTGTTTACAGAAAATTAACAAAGAGATAGAAGAAAATGTTTACCGTATGTCTAATGACTAAAACTGTCTGAGTGGTGGTACGGCACGCTTGCTTACCACCTGCCTTCAAAGTCAAGTAATTAATGCTTCGTGATCATTTGACCACCGATAGTGCTGTAGCCACATGTTTTAATGATCTTGTTGTAAGGCCAAGAAAAAAAACAAGTTTGTCTTAAAAGACCGTGAACATTTTGTTTAAAATTGGTCTTTAGTATATTAATTTTTTTTAGGTTTTAAACACTTGAAAGATTTTTTAGTTAATATTCAGAAAAAAATGAAAATTCGGCCATAAAGTGGCCGAAAAATTGGAAAATGTGGGCCAAAAATGCAATTAAAAAACATTTAAAATCCCACATTTCGCATTAGCATTTTTCTAAAAAAAAGCATATTTCGCATAATTTGCATTTTTCACATTTCTTCTGAGACAAACTTTTTTTTGCCTAAAAGTTAGAGGAAGAATGTGCTGTCCCTGGTCCCTGTTGAAGTTGTGAATGACAGGGGTGTAAAAAATGCAAAGTTTCCCGGGAATCAAATGGCCATTCCCGCTGCATTAGCAGCAGGAGGGGGGTGTATGAGAGGGGATGTGCCCCCCTCAGAAGTTGGAGATTTTTGCAAAATCACAGAGTAATCGGCGCTATTTGGTGCAACATTTTTACACTTTTTGAGCGTATAAGAAGCTTAACATTTTCTGGTTAGAGGCCACAAACGTACCGTAGTTTTATTCCAGAATTCTTGTAAAATTGCTCACGAGAAATTAGTAGACTAACTTAGCAATTTACACGCATGAACAATCCATTTAATAAAGTAATCCATAGACCATAGTAACGTATTCCATTTCGAAATCCAAACAACACTGTCAGCAGTTCGCCAAGTTACTTTACCGCGCATGTGTGTGTTCTATTTACCCGACCCTTGTCATCGACATTGGGCACAGAAAATGGTAACCAACTTATATAATTATATCTATCAAAAGATAAAAGGCAAGAGCTGAATGAAAAGTTCCTCTATCATAATAAACACCATGCAACAATAACAAAATGTATTTTATTTCATTCAATCGCCCTGGCCGCTGGAAAAAAAAATCACATCGTATAAGTGCCATCAGTCTATTTTTAGTTATGATGTGCAAGTAAAGTCTGCGATGTGATTGGCTAATAGAGACACACCCTACGGCAGTGGCGGTTGGCGGCACGTTTGAGGTTTGTGTAAACTCGCTTTTTGATTGGATAATCGGTACATCCGCACACGCCCCCGGGATATTACGCTCCGATTGGATAATAGGGACACACCCACGGTCACAGCGCCGCATTTGGGGATTTTTCTCGGAACCCAGCGCAATAGCGCTAACACCTTGCCGTGTACAGTGTGATGCATTGACATTTTAGCAATGCAGTTGCTAAGTACGCCGTGATTTCCAGTGCACGTTTGAAAACAAAACCCCTCAAAGTCTTAAACATGTGTAAGTTTAGCCTGCAATGTAAAAGATTGCGTTCGGATTGATGGCGAATATTAAATATTACTATAAAAATATGAAGGATGAATATGACGTTTGTTAAGGTAAACTTGCTTAGACTCGGTTATTACATTGCGTCGGTCCAACTCAGCGGTCAAAGCACGCGCGCGTCCATCAAAGAAAACAACAGACTACTCGCTGAGTACTCTGGCAGATTTCAATGGTTGTTAAAATCAGTTCAACGCTAATTTAAGTATTATATAATATTTTGCTTACCTCACCAGCTTCTCGTATTTAGCAAGTGGTAGTTCATTATCTACCAAGAAATGAACACTGTCAGTCTGTGAAACAAGGTCTCCACTGCCGGCTTGTATTTCACAAGCCGGCTTGCCGAACAACAGCGGGCTTAAAATTAGTGCTTGCTTTGTTTATTTACCCTAATGCGTCAACACATAATTAGACCTCCCTTACCTGCCCGGCGTTCATGCTTGATCACTGCGTCGGAACGTCAACAAAAGGATAATACAAGTAGGATTTCAAAGTAGAATTTATAATGTTGTGTTTGTATATTATATAAGCTTATAATTTGGTTAAATTCACAGTCAAGTTATAGTGAATGAGTCTTGGGATTTCCCGCGAGTAGTCTAAGTTTCCCGTGAATGAGATTACCAAATTACCCACTTTTTCCCGCTGTGGTGAATGACTTCACGTACACCCCTGTATTACCAGTCACTTTACCAGTTCTTGACTTGAACATTATCCCAATCAATTTGGTGGTGTTTTTTGATTGCATGTTCCTTGACTGGGGAAGATGACCAATGCTGAAAAAAATGCCAAATTTCCTGTGAAAACAAAATCTAATTTCCTGGGAATACAATCCAAATTTCCCTCAAGATTGCAAAATTTCCCTCCAAGATTTCAAAATTTCCCATTTAATGCTTATGTATTATTATTTAAATTACAAAAATTTTCCTCCAAATATCAAAATTTACTGGGAATATAATTCCCAAATTCCCCAACTTTTCCAGGCATGAAGATGACCTTTCATGCCCATTACTTTGTTTTTAAGATTTGCTGGTGGTGATGCTCAGAAGGAAAATTAGAGTAATTGTCCTAACTCATTTCTAGAATTGGGAGCAAGTACAACAGTTATGATTAATGTACCCCAGGATTCCTAGTGCCTTGTGAGATGGGGAAAAGATTTGGCGGGAAAAATTAACGTATTCTGCCACCACATCCTTCAACATTCCATTTATTCCGTTAAGGCTGCCAAATTCATAGGGTGGTGGGTTTACAAAATTCTTTCTGATTTGCGTGTATATAATTTTTATTACATTAATTTTCAGCACTATGTAGGGATTCATGCAGAGAAGAGATACCAATGTTCCAAGTGTCCAGCCAGTTTGGCATGGATAAGCTACGCATAAAACACGAGGGGAGACCTGTGGGGTAATGTTCAAGTGCACTGTGCTGCAGAGTACAAGACGAGAGGAGCGCTGTGGAGTCATGCGAAATACCAAAAACATGCTTTGCCTCCAGATTTGTAAGTAAACTGCTTAAGTAATGTGTATCTTAGCTTTCTGACGTTACACACAGAATTTGATAACCTACTGGTACTATGTAGTATAGTCGGGGACAGAAACCCTTTGACAAGCTTGTACTTGCTGGTTCTCTTCGTATTTACTGCGGAAAAAACATACTTGCCTCTGATTGGCACGAACGATCTGGCTGTTACTGGGTCACCGACCATGCGCCATATGCGCTCATAGCTCCGCCCCTTTTACAACCAGGAAGTATGGCTCGTCAAAGGGTTTATGTTCCCGAGTATAGGTGCCCAAAGTTTATTACATAAACTATGTCTGTTTCACGTGACTTTTATCCCCTACCCCCCCCCCCCCCCAATTGGTGTTGACTGGCCTGGCCCTCCTCCCCACCCTGTAGTGTTGATAACTCTGATTTGACTTGATATATCAAGAACATCTTGACAAAATTATATTTTGGTTTTGTTGTGTAGAATTAATGCTTATGCTTATTGTCTTCAACACTTTGGCACAAGTGCTTCTTGATTCCCTCTTCTTCATGTCACCTATTTAATAGACAATTTGCACGATCCCCATAATGCATCTCGTAAAAGTGCCCATTTACATCCGGGAACTTGTGCCAGAGTTCGTGTTACAACAATTTCTGTTGTTTTTGATGTGCGTTGCACAGACAGTGCCAAAAACTACAATACAAAGTACGTTTTCACATGAAGTTAATCTTACAGAAATGTAGAAGAATACATAGAAACAAAACAACCGAGGCACTGATGTTGAAATTTATGGCAAAAGGTGGCATTTTCGATTGTAACCATGTCCTAATTGTCACCTGCCTGACGATTAACCAACATTTACAATTTGGCTGTGCAATGTCACAGATAAGTTTTCTAGTATCACGCTCTTAACCATATGTTTTTAGCTGACTTGAGGCTGGTACAAGTTCCTGGATGGAAATGAGCACTCACGGGATCCATGCCTTATGTTGGATTGGCAAATTGTCTATTAGTGCAATTACACAAACACAGCACTACACAAAATGCATTATCCTACACCTACTTACCTTGCTTGAAGCTTGGAAAACTTCCATTTTTTTTACATCGAAAAAAATGCAAAAATGTAACCATTAGAAATTTGTGCCACCAAAAAATTGAACCATTAGAAGTTTATTGCACTTATAAACATTAATTAATGAGCTGAAGAGGTAAGATCACACCAGGGTTCGCCAGTTTTTCTTCGCAAAGGCGAAAAAAACATGTTTTTTTTCCACTTGGAGAAACGTGTTTCTCCAGTTTTCCACTGAGCGGAAGAAACTAAAGTCATTTAAAAAATTTTCTATTTTAGAGCAAATTACTTACACTTTTGTTTTATATTATACTGAATGAAATATAGTGAAATAATTTAAAATAACCATTCAGGGCCCCCTACCTACCCATGCAATGCATAATTAAACTCACATTTATTCACAAGGCTAAATATAAGAAAGTACTGAAGAACTGATCTCTCACTTTTCCACACCACAAGGCCAAGCAAGACTCCTTGTAATGAATGTGACACATCTTCAATTTCTTTAAACAAAATTATGTTATAGTCACCCTAACCCATGTTTCTCCCCACTAAGCAGTACACAAAGAACACTAATGGTTGCTACTTTTATGATTTGTGTTTTAAAATTAACAAATTGGACATACAGATTTTAACAAACAGCTTTTTCATTGTTTGTATCTACAATTACAACTGTGATAGTATAAATGTGAACATGGAAAGACTAGGAAAATGAGTTACAATTATCATCTGTATAATATGATAGCAAGTCAAAACAAAATTATGAACACATTTTACTATATACTTGCAAGGTATACTAACATGCTAAAAACTTGTAAATTAATTTTGAAAAAAAACCAGATTGTTTGTAAAGTAACTAAAGTAGCCTTGATGATTTGAAGTGCAACGCAGATGAATATGGTGTAATTTAGTTTGTTGTTCGTAATACATTTCTTTATTTCTTCCAGTTCCAATTTCTTCCAGAAGAAATTGGAAGAAACCCCATTTTTCCAGTTTCTTCCATTCTTCCGGAAGAAATAGGTTTCTTCCGGAAGTTTCCGAACCCTGTCACACACATATAAAAGGCTATCCCACTTTAGTTTAGTTGCCTAAAATTGGACAGTCCACATTCCATACAATTTCTTCAATTACATAAATTTCAAACATGATGATTTATGTTGTTCATTCTAACCCTTGCAATATCTTTACACAGTACAGGCATTGTAGACCAAAGGTTCACCAACTTTTCTGGCAGGACAATAACTTATAAATACCATTGCCAATTTGAGAAAGGCCTACCCAATTGCATGAATTGTGTGTGCTACAGTGATTCCGTCTATGTGTGGAGCATTTACTTTGACAAATACATACGTCATAATTTCTCTTAAAGGCTGACTCAGAGATTTTGTATTAATGTATTAATTAAAAATATTCATCAAGAACTAAAGATGGTCCCCTAAATTGCTTGATTCCAAAGTTTCCAAAGTTGAGATGAAACAGATTTTTCATTTTGATGCAGTAAACATTTATGTAGAGTATAACAGTGCCATAGGAAACAAAATTTCCTGATCCAGAACTTTATAACAAAGATGTGAATTTCTATATGAAGGACTTCGATTTGAGCTTAGCTATTTTACTCAGTGATTAGTATATGGACAGGCATTATGTACATATGCAAAAAAAACATGATTTGAAAATTGAGGGCGGCCTCCTGTAGAAATTCCTGAGTCAGCCTTTAACACTTTGGTGAACTCATTTTCCATCAGCTGCATCCCAGTGTGAGAACCCCTAGATGTAAGGGATTTAAAAAAAAAATGTTAGTATGTTGTAGAAAGAAGAAATGGAATGAGTGTTACACTTCCTTCCCTAAATAATGTTGTAGTCCAAGTTAGCAGATAACTTGTTAGGCATTTAAAGAGAAATCAAAATGCAAAGGAGTGGGCCTGTGGTTTAAATTGTATATGTTTCTTACATTTATTAATGTTATATATTTATGAGATGATGAATAAAACAAGAGAAAAGTGATTTTTAAGGCACTTTTTTTCTGACTTGGAACCAGCTCCCAGCGAATTGGACGGATATTGGGCGCTGTTTACGATGACGTCACGGTGGTTTCTCATTCTCACCCCAGGGCACCGCCATGGACGATGCGTCAACTTATTTGTTCTGCCATCTAATGCCATCTGCAATATGCTCTGCCATCTCATATGTCATCGGACTTACCAGAAACTGGCAGAACTGGTTGCTGTGTTGTACACTGCATTTTATTGGGGCCGTTGTTATGCCCTTACCGGTGAAGCTCTGGGTAATATTCCCAACCCGGAAGACCAACAGAGTAGTGTGTGAGTGTGAGGCCTGGCCAGATCTGTGACAAAACTGGTAACCACCGTGAAGTCATCGCGAAACCGTGTTGCCAAACTCTGCTTAAAAGTTCTCATTGTGGGGCTACCTTTTGGGTGGGTGATGATTTCAATTTTTTGGTTTGGTCCTTTTTCCTTGTGTTTGCAACAGTGCCCATGTTTGTAACCAAATGCCCCCCAATTTATATGAATACCACATTTTTCCCTTCAAATGAGACCATATATAGGCCCATTTGACTTTCTTTAAACATGTGTAGGTTACTATAGAACGTGCCTAGTTGTGTATCCTTTATGTAGAAGGTTGAAAGCGGACCCTTTTGTTGCAGAGGGGAAAAGTAAAGCCGAAATAGTATCATAGAAACCTTTTTGTGGCCGCTGCCTTAAGGCAGGAGACAATGGGATCACTTTGTCCACTGTAGTTGTCTGGTGTTGATGATGTCTGTGAGTCTGTTGTGAAAAAAGGGTTAACACCTTTGCAGTAATATCCACATACTTGATGGATTTAAACCAACTTTGGGTCACAGGTGCAACATGGCATCCCCCACTTTGATGAGGTCAAAGGTAAAATGCCAAGGTCAAAGGTCACCATGCCAGGTCAAAGTAACATGCCAAGGTCAAAGGTCATGTGAGGTCAAGTTGTAAAATAGGCTGAAATGAAAATGTAAATTTGACCTCATATGAAAAGTTGAAGTTTCAATTGAACCAAACTTGAATCATAGGTGCAACATGGATCCCTCATTTGGGGATGAGGTCAAGGCACATGCTAGGTCAAAGGTCATGTGAGGTCAAGTGTAACATAGTGTGTGAAAATGTAAAAATGACCTCATATGAAAAATTTGAAGTTCAATTGGAACCAAACTTGAATCGTTGGTGCAAAACATGGGATCCCTCATAACTTGATGAGGTCAAAGGTACATCAAGGTCAAAGGCCAGTGTGAGGTTCAAGTGGTAAAAAGGCTGAATGAAAATGTAAAATGACTCATTTGAAAAATTTGAAGTTCAATTGGAAACAAACTTGAATAAGTGCAATCTGGGATCCATCATTTGTTTGATGAGGGCAAGGTCAATTATCAAGGTCAAAGGTCATGTTAGGTCATCATCACTAACCGCGACGGCAGGCGGACACAAGCGGTCCGAGGACCGATGTATTTTTTCTGCTAGTCAGTATAGAAAATAATACATAATATGATTGGACCAGCAAGGTCTGTTCTTACAGGAACTTAAGGTCAATGGCCGTTATGCAGAATATCTAATCTTGTGTATTCTCCAGAAAAGCTTAATTTTGACATGGCTCTGATTTCATGTTGAAAACACAAGTTGACTTCCTTTTTGACTGTCTTTTAATTGGAAAAAAAACTCGAAAAGAAATATATAGATGAGTGCACCAAGAGGGGTTCTTCATTTTCCATTTGATATCTGCAGATTGCTAATAACTTGTGGTGCTAACGTAGAACTCCATATTTGCACAAAAAGTAACTAACCCCATTGGTTCTACTAAGTCTTAAAAAGTACAACAAAGTACATTTAATTACCATGTTCTGCTCTATGAAGACATACATAGACAGATATTATTTGTTTTCAGAAGGAATGGAATTATAAGGAAATGATGCAGTACATAAACTTGCTGATAACACATGTACAAAATTATTGAAAATGTAAATATGCGCCCACAGGGAGAGTGTCCATCTCTCTGTCTCTTGGTGTTTGGGCCAGGACTCCATCATATAATGTTGCCTGGGGGGGTTCACCACTCCTCCCGAACAGCGAGTCTGTTTTGCATTTCAGCATAAGCCTGGTACCCATTTATTACTCTGGGTGGCCGAGAGAGGCAAAGAAGGTAAAGTGCCTTGCCCAAAGTGCCACAACACATGGTGACAGCGGGGGCCGAACCCACAAACTTATGCTTATGAGGCGATCCACTGCACCACATGTGCCTCAAAATTACTCACTAAGAAGAAAGAAAATGGTTTCGCTGATGATAGATTTGGATTGATAAATCCTCAAAAGTCCTCATCTGAAGATTGCTCAGGAAAAGTCCTACCATCTATTTGTGTGTACATGTTCTTTATTATGTAAAAGGTCAAATTTGACTTTACTGACAGTATTTATCCACCCTGTTGCAATGATACGTGTAGTAAATTATTTGATTAGTAAAGTACTTAGTATTTGGTACTATGCACAAATGAAAGGAGTGAGATTTTAAGTACTGGTAAAAGAAGTTACCAGTAGCAAATGTTACAATAAACCAGTCTGTGTGTTTGTTATAAGACTGTATCTAATCATGCATTCAATGTATCTGAGTGTACGTACAGTTGAAGAGCAGATAAAATACCCTAAAATTTTGCTTCTTTAGAATGATATTTTTTCTATCTGAAACTGTTTAAGTTTTTGGTCAAATGGCTGGAATTCACCACACACAATTGTACCTTGGATATATATCTGGATCTTATATGCATGAATCAACTCTTATTGGAAATTAAACCATGGCTCACTTTACATCCCTTGGTGTTTTAACAAGGGGGATTTTCAATGGTCATACTTTGTGTATTTCAGATTTCTACGCTCTTATTCCTTAGAAACGTGCTAACTCTCTCTAACAAGTTTTCTGCTCTCATTGCCCAGGAATACTGTGCAAAGTCTCTCTTAACATTCTCACTGCTTATCAAAATAACTAAAAAAGTGAACTTCTAACAGATCCTAATATCCAAATTTGACCAAATGTGGTGTGTGGGTAGTGGGGGAAAGTAATAGTAATACCCATGCACTGTGTCCAAGGTGATTGGGCATATTAACCCTAACCCGGACCGGGTCGTTTTGCGGGCCGACGGCCCCCCCCAAATGCAACGAAAGGCATCTATTTTTATTGGTAACGGCCCAGAGCAACGAGAGCCAAGAAGTTTGCGTTCGTGGCATCTCGGCCGTTTTTCCCGCGACAGGAATAAGTAGAGTAAGTCAATAACGGGCCCAGAGAAAGAAAAACATCGCGTCATTTTCCCGGAAGACGGCCCAGTGCAACGAAAAAATTCGAGCCGACCCTCATTTGCCGGAAAGGACGTCCAGATTGCAACGCGGAACATCAGCGTGCGAATGCATAAAAACAGGGTAAAAAATAAATAAATAAATAATGGATGCGTAAAACATGCACAACTGGATCTGCCCATTGAAATTTGTACTTATCGTTCGGCCACGTAGCTGATTGGCAGTATTTACGCTACATTCAGAGTAGGCGTGGCGGTATTATGCTACGTCATGCTCCGGGTTTTTACGTCCAGGTAAGGCGTTTATGAATAATTAAAAATAGCTTTAAAAAAATGGTGCTCCGGTTACGGCATGAATGAGTTTATGAGATTAAAAATAGCTTATCGAAAATGGTGCCGCACTATCACCTATACGAAATCGAAAATTGTGGGTTTTTCGAATTGCGGGCTATTGTCACCAGTGGCAACCGCCTGCATGAAAAGTCATTGCGCCTTCTGGGGCAAACCGTCCGAAATGCCGTGAAAAGCCTCGCATATTCCCGGGAACCTGACGTTACCAGATGCAACGAAAAACATCGCGTCATTTTCCCGGAAGACGGCCCAGATGCAACGAAAAAACATCGCGTCATTTTCCCGGAAGACGGCCCAGATGCAACGAAAAACATCGCGTCATTTTCCCGGAAGACGGCCCAGATGCAATGAAGGGCGATGAGAGTCATTTGCGCGACAAGAAAAAATAGTTGTTGACGCCCGAGATGCAACGAGAACATCTTTCGACACACCCCTGTATCAACGTTTCCATTGGCTCTCATTGCCTATCGGCTGGGTTAGGGTTAATGAGCTCATTTGCATATTGTTCTGATTGGCTCATTACTACAAAGGTGGACTTTTACAGATCCCAATGTCCAAATTTGACAATACTTGGTATGTGGGTAGTGTGTATAATAGTGAGCTCATTTCCATATTTGCTCCCCGCTAGGGGGATCTTGCATGTTTTCATTTGCAGTATTTAGTATACTTTCTGTTACCGAAAACATTTGTCATTTGTAATATGAACACGATTCTACGCTACTCTATGCTGCTTTCTGCTATGCATACTCTTATCGTTTTGAAACTGTAGCAAGTAGATTTCAATGGACTCAATTTCACTGTAAATTGAGTCCATGGCAAACAACTACTTCTGAGTTTAGTTATCTAATTAATCTTTGCTTTCCTTCATTTGTGCTGAATGACAAAACTGTTGATTACTTAGTAGAAGACATTTCATTCAAATCCTAGTTCTATGATCAGTAGGGAGAGCATACAATGTTATATAACTCATAAAAATATTTCTTTCATTTAATTGGTGGATACACTATCACATGACACAAAATATTTGAGACTATACTTTGATTACCACTAAATAGGCGGGCCTCATAACAGTGCGAACTGATATGGAATAATGTAGGCGCAAGACAACGCAAGAGATGCAGAGTGTATATTATGCGTGGTGCGTGCGATTTGTGAAAAACGCTCGAGTACATTTGGTTTACTTTTACGCGCGGAATGATAACAACCGAATAATTCCCGCCTATTTGCTGGTAATCAAAGTTTTTTATGAGAACTTTTTTCTCTGCATTGGTATCTTGCATCACCCGTGCCTCACGGTAATTGATCTGACCCCATCAGTGACCCGACCTTTGACACTGCATCAATCATAACATCTGCTTGATATTTACATATTTTCATTTGACCACTGGGCAATTTTCATTGAATTTTTTACTCAAAATGGAGACATTTTGAGGCCGTAGATAGTGATAATACCGTAAAACAAATCAAATGTTTAGAGCTGTTTGAGAAATTTGTAGGAAAGCCGCAATTGGATTGAACCATGACTAGGGCTAGGCTAAGGCTTGATGCATGAGTTGCGGTGGCAGCTGATCTCGGCGGGTTCAAATCATTGGCAAGTTTTTCAAATAAATATTTTTATATGTTATATAAAACAAATATTGACTGCTCTATATTTGTGAAATGATGCAAAATACCTCCCCTCGGTGACTGGAGACCGTGGGCCCTAGTCACCTCGGGTAGTTATTTTCCACCATTTCCCTCATAAGCAGTCAATATTTGTATAATATCCTATCCCAAGGGGAAAAACATACATTGGTCACATACAGCAAGTGAATACTACTAGTATGTACAATATTCCAAACATTGTATGTGTACATGTATTGCATTAACACTGTATGAGAACCCCAAATGAGAGGAAAAATAAATAGTTATCTATTATCCCTGACAACATTAACCAATTTATTCTCTTCCAGTGCACTCAGACCACAAAGGCAACAGCAGAAAGAACTACAGAGACAACAAGAACAGTTGCAGAAACAAGAACGACTGGCACAGAGACGTCAGCAGCATTTACTGATGAAGAAGATGGAAGAGCAACGGAAGATGAACATAAAAAAGATGGGTGGCCCTATGCCAATCCTACCAAAGATGCCACACAATGTGGTGTATGCGGTTCCCTTTCCTGTTCCTTCAAACAATCCTAATGTTTCAACCTTTTTTTTTTTTTTTTTTTTAGGGGAAAAACATACATTGGTCACATACAGCAAGGGAATACTACTAGTATGTACAATATTCCAAACATTGTATGTGTACATGTATTGCATTTAGTTTAGAAAGTTTAGAGTGGTATTTATGTATGCGTTACAATTCAACCATAATTGTAATTTCAACCTGGAATTTCAACAGTTTAACACTGTATGAGAACCCCAAATGAGAGGAAAAATAAATAGTTATCTATTATCCCTGACAACATTAACCAATTTATTCTCTTCCAGTGCACTCAGACCACAAAGGCAACAGCAGAAAGAACTACAGAGACAACAAGAACAGTTGCAGAAACAAGAACGACTGGCACAGAGACGTCAGCAGCATTTACTGATGAAGAAGATGGAAGAGCAACGGAAGATGAACATAAAAAAGATGGGTGGCCCTATGCCAATCCTACCAAAGATGCCACACAATGTGGTGTATGCGGTTCCCTTTCCTGTTCCTTCAAACAATCCTAATGTTTCAACCATTCCGTGTTCACCAGATGTTTCAAGACAAAGAACCGCATCAACACAGACCCCTCCAGTAAGAAAACGAAGGGGGCCGTATAAGAAAACTAAAAAAATGGTCAGTAAAGCCATCCAAAGTGGTGTTGGTCATCAACAGAAGCAACCTGCACAACCAATGCAACTCGTTTCGCAAGGTCACAGATCAAACCAATTGAATGAAATTGTGCATGGTGGTCAGAATTTTCAGGACAGTTCCATGAATACCAGCTTTGTGTCAGCAACTAATATGCAAACACAAACATCTGTTGGTGGCTTTCAGAGTACTCATACATGTACTCAGACGCAGGGGGATGTGATTGTCCGCAATGCCTTGCTCTCGGCAAACATTGAAACACAAACGTCTTGTAGCCATACTCAGCTTGTGCAGTCATCCACACAGTACAGTAACAATTATGTTGCAGCGACAGTTGAAACTCAAACTGCCCGTCCCACTCTTACCTTGCACCAGAGCACCCTATTTGACCTGGAATCAATTTCCCACCCAACTGTGCAAAACCCAAACTTCAGCTACCAGCACCTCTGTGTCAACCAGTGATGCACAAACAGATAACTGGATATCAGCCCTTTATGGAACACCTTCACATGACTCACCAGTGCCAGACTCCCCTGGAAGTTCTCTGACACAGCCATCAGATGTCCCAACTCAAACCGATCTAAGTTTCCTTGATATGCTCAATTTCAGTCACAGTGAAACTCAGACAATGAATTCCCTCGCTACATTTATGACTGAAAGCAGTTCTACCCAGACCCCAAACATTACCCTTAACCAACCTGGCAACAGTACTCCTCTTCAATCTACTGAAGCACAGACTCACATGGCAGGAGTTGCAGGACCTATGCCACTTAATACCTCCCAGACCCAGACCAGCTTTACCGACCTCTGCCTAGGCGATGTTTTCCTCTCGGAATCTCATAGTCAAACAAGTCCTCGTGTACCTTTCAGAATTGACGATGGTCTCTCCTCCAGTCACCAGCAGACACAGACAGCTACACTGACAGGTACATGGCATCAGAGTACCCAAACGGCTGCAGAGAAAGAACTCGATGCAGCTTTGTCGTTATTAAATCGTTACACACAAACCAGTCAGACAGAAAGGAGCAATGATTCCCCACGGCCAGATAGCCTCTCTGAACTTGAATTCACTAGCATGCACACACAGACAATGGAAGATGTTCTGGCAGTGCTGGACAACGATAACCAATCCACTTCAGTGCAAACAGATTTTGACACGTTTACAGGCGACCACAGGTCTTTTGGGGTATCGACTGATGGCCGACCGTCTTCGTCGTCTTTGAGTAACAATTCTGGTGTTGCGGTGCAGACAGATACGCTGGATTTATCAAGCTTTCAAGATTTGGATTTCTATTCAAACTCAAGCAATAGTTCTCAAACTTCATGAAAACTGTTTGCAAGCAGCCAATTTGTGACTAAAAGGTCTGGGTCAAAACAGATCTGAAACCAAGCTAGTCAGTGGTTGATTTCTTGTAAGTTACAAGAAAAGGAGTATTACTACTCTCATCATGTCAAAGGGTATAAAACTAATCAGTGTTGACAGTCCAACTTCACAGCTGTGTTATGATTTCTTACTTTCAGTGAGCTTTGACTGTTTATTCCATCCAGGGATATGACACAAACCACTTCTGCACAACTTACTGTATTGATAAACTTGGCATAATCCAAACTGAACACTAAATATAAGCAATTTAGTACAAAACTGTTCATCACAAAGTTATTTATCAAAGCTGTATTGTCCATGGATTCATACCATTTGGTGTGATGTGTCCAAAAAATACTAGATGTAGCAGTCAACTGGTTTAAACTGTCATTCAACACCTCGATATTTCCTTGTAAAGATGCACCATCATCTCTGTCAGGACTCCTCCAAGGATGAAATGATTGGAGCAACATTCTTATATAACATCCTTATAACAAAGGTCATCTCAGGTCAAGAAGAGTTTGCTCCAATCGTTTCATTAGTGGAATCCTCCTGATGAATCTTCACATTGAAATATTAAAGTAAATCTCATTCTTTTAGTGTTGAATGATAGATTTAAACCATTCTACTACAATATTTTACCAATGCATGTGAATATTCATTCCAATAGAAGATTGTACAAACTCTTGTGCATCATTTGCACAGGAACTGCTAAATTTTTGAAATTTATCTTAGGAAAGCAGTTCATGATAGCTTTCAGTAACTGCTTTTTGTAGCATCGGTTCAAAACTAGATATACCAAGAAACCATCTGCAGAATTTGTTTACAATTTAAATCAAATTTCTGTGTGGTTTCAAATGTAGTATTTTGTAGTCCCACTAATGATCCCAAGATTTTGAAAGTGAAGTATTTACATGATGAAAACTCAACTCTGTCTCTGTTCTACATGCAAATATGCCTTTCAAGGAAGGTCAGTTAGGTGGGCTTTTTTTAACTTTGCAAATGACACTAAAAAATCACCAAAAACTGTAAAAAGAAATTTGTTTATTTACTTTTTATTAAAAATCAATTCATTTTTGGCCAAAAACAGCCAAGTTCACATGGATACAGAATTTTTTTTTTTTTAAATCACAAAATGCCAATAGCAGTCTTGCCCGTAGAACAGGGTTTGTGTTTTATTTATTTCTTTGTTATTTTATTTTTTTTGGGGGGGGGGGTTTTCTTTTTTTTTTTTTTTTTTTTTTTTTAGGATTTATTGGAGCAAAAGATAATTGACCGGATGCCCTTCCTGACGTCAATCCACAGTTTTCGGCGGTGGGCCTAGCCTTTGGGCAACCATGCCCATCATGCAAGGCAGCATTTGCTGGATGGCCGCCATTAGCTCTCCAGAGCTGACGCCCTTGTAGGTAGATCTTCTTTTTCATTCTACCAGGGTAACCAGCTACCCTCCACATCAGAAATCCGATGGGGGTGACGGTTTTAGCCGCCGACAACTCGGCCCTGGGACAGGTAGTACTGGTTACCAGGATACCAGTAGCAGGCCCTCAAAAAGAAACCTGACCTGACCTGTAGTCCCACTAATGATCCCAAGATTTTGAAAGTGAAGTATTTACATGATGAAAACTCAACTCTGTCTCTGTTCTACATGCAAATATGCCTTTCAAGGAAGGTCAGTTGGTTGGGCTTTTTTTTAACTTTGCAAATGACACTAAAAAATCACCAAAAACTGTAAAAAGAAATTTGTTCATTACTTTTTATTCAAAATCAATTCATTTTTGGCCAAAAACAGCCAAGTTCACATGGATACAGAATTTTTTTTTTTAAATCACAAAATGCCAATAGCAGTCTTGCCCGTAGAACAGGGTTTGTGTTTTATTTATTTCTTTGTTATTTTAATTTTATTTTTTTTGGGGGGGGGGTTATCATCTTAAGAGAAAAGTAGCATAGTGAGAAAAATATGTTAACTTTTGTAGGAGCTCAGGTCAAAATTTGTTTTCAAGAAATTTCAGTGTCTCAGGAAAGCTGTGATATGATATTCAGAATGGGAAGAAAAATGGAAGTTTGACTAAGGCATCTCTGATTGTAACTTGTGGGTTCAAATCCTGGATGATCAATTTCTTACCTGCTGTTTACTATGTGGTGAAAAGATTTAAATGCATATATTGGACTTGGGTGGTTTGTGCTGTAATTCTTATCATTTTTAAGTGATTTGTGACTTCATTCAGGATTTATTTAGTATGATGCTTCAGGCAGCTCTACACAAAAGCCGACCCTACTTATGCACATACCATGTTGAGTCGGAAAATTTTTTGTAAATATTGCAGAGCAAAGCTTTGGATTCTGGCCAGTTTCTGTCTTAATGTATCATAGTATTAGTTATATAAATTATTAAAGGAGAACCGTAAACGAACATATTAAAAACCATATACACTATAAAATAATTATTGACCACATATCGAGGGTTCATCATAAAAAAAACTGAAGATAATAACCCTAACAATGTAAGTAGAAAACCATCTAGTCTTAACCATGTGCTATTTAAAAAATCGCGCTAGTGTATAACGTGTTATGCGATACGACCGGCACGTTTCGGTCATACATGCCATAGGAAATACACATTATGAAAGCATCATGCGTGAAGATGTATGACGCTACTGTGCCGTCCGTATTGTATAACACAAATACATATCCCATATACAGTAGCGCGAATTTCAAATAGCGCGTGGTCAGACAAAATGCGTTTAATTCGTTTTATGGTTAGTATAATTCCGTTTTCCCATGAAACCACTCCATATGTGTTCAATAATTGTTTATATAGCGTATATTGTGTAAGTTATTATTGATAAAGGTTCTCCTTTAAGCTGCATATCTTGCTAGCCTAGTCTTTATCTAAGCTTGTATTTATTCTGAAAATTTTCAGATTATGTTATTCATAGGCGTAAATCTGGGGGGTATGGGGTATATATACCCCAATATTTTTTATTCTCCCAATGTTGATGCCTGTGCATGTGTTTTTGACCAAAATAACCTCATTTTTTACCATATTAGTTTACAATGGTAAATTTCCACGACCTTACATTGTTTTCTAATTAGAATTACATTTAACAATTTTAGGTTCTAAATGGCAAAATTTTTAGAGCACCTCGTGCGCATATGTACAGCCAACCCCGTTTCATAAATTTTCATCAACCTCATCCCCACCCCAATGTCAAAAAAGAAATTTTCTCCACTGATGTTATTTTTATAACTAATCAAAAATTGTGTTTAATTTATTTCATTTAGTTCATGTAACCTTTTACATTAGCTATCTAATGGCATATTAAACTTGAGGTTCTGTGAGGGCCACTGAAAATACTCTATACGTGTGTATTTTTTTGTTGATTTCAATCGCTTTTTATGCAATGAACAAAACCACAAGAGCAAGTCCATGCATGCTTATTTGCCTGATATAGCTTTGGACCTTTATTTTCTGTGAGGATTTGTGAGGATCTGTGAGAATAATTAATGTAACTGTATGCCCAAGGAACTTGCTGAGTGAAAATTGACAAGTTGTGTATTGTAGGAAATAGTTGGAACACTCACCACCCTTTGCCTCATTGCTCACCTGCGCTAGAGTTAAACAATAAGCCCCTGTTATCACACCTTTGAAAACCCAAACCTTCCCCTCTAACCTAACCTTCCACAACCCCATCAATCATACTTGGCGAGACTTCTTTTGATGATGCGGTACCTCAATTAACATTGGATTGGGGTGATGGGAGTACAGTTTTTTTAAAAAATCCCTCACCTCAAAGTGTTCCAACAATTGTTTCCAAGGTTTTCTGTCCGAAATGCTAAAGGAATCATCTATTTTACAATTTTAGCCATAACTTTCTTTCTCCCCCTATAGTCACAATTCAAAAGTCACAATGCAAACCAAAAAATGATAAACTATGAAGAAAATGAAAGTACTGGGGAAAGAACAAAGATTTACATCTAAATAGTTCGGGCATATTATAGTACACTCCAAAACACTTGTCTATGCAAGTTAGCAACAATGTAGAGGAGTGCCATTGAAAATTCTAAAACATTACAATAGTCACAAATAGTCACAGAAATTGCACCAAATTGCCAACACACCTTCAATCCCAATTCATGATGATGTTGTACATCAAGCAGATGCCTTCAGTCTTAAAGGTAGTAGTAAAACCAAAGTTTTAAATCCGTTTTTTTCCCCGTAAACGGGTGGCCGGATTCACCTCACACTGGCAGCAACTGCCCTTACTCCTTCCTTCCACTTCACCCGATTCAATGCATCCTCCATCCTCAACCCAACCCTCCTACACTCTTCCACTTCGAACTCAAAAGCCCTTTAGGCATGCTTGTCATCCTTCCTCAACACATGCCCATACCAACGTACACTATTCGCCTTCGCCAACCGGTCCATCACCTCTTCCAAACCAAACATCTGCATCAAGTCCTCAGTCTTCATCCTATCCATCAACTTCACACCACACTTCGCTCTTATCATTGCCCTCTCTGTCCACCTCAGAATCCCCATCTCATTTTCGCTTAGACACCACGCCAGTCTCGCTCCCATACAGCATCACTGATCTCACACAACTCTTATACACCATTTCTTTCATCTTCAAAGGTTATCTTTTCCCTTGCAACAACTCCCCACATTCCCACCCATACCTCACTCTAGCTGTCACAGGCACCTCGTATCCACCACCCCCACTAACCTTGTTCCCAAGGTATGTGAACTCCTTCACAGACTCCACCTCATCACACAATCTTTTCCTCCTGTCCACCATCCCTCCAGCTCCCTTCTCGCATCTTCCGCACATAAAATCTCTTGTCAAGCTTGGGGTCACTCTCTTCATTTTTGTGCATCTCCCATGGATCCATTTCCCACATTTCTCTCACCACACTGAATTTGCTTTTACCCTCTTCCCACACACGCCACATGGGTCTACCTTACTACCACCTCCCTCTCCACCCCGCTCACCAAAGAGAAATTTTGAGACACCCAAATATTGTGTCATAATAGTAATTTCATATAGATTAGGCACTCAAAAGATTTTTGTGGGCCGCCAGCTATAGCTGGCAGGACCACTTAGCAATCCGTTGTGCGTGTGTATGTATGTGTGTATGTGTGTGTGTTTGTATGGATGTGTGTGTCAAAAATTGTTAAGTTTTTTCATGGGGCGGCCCACAGCTTATATTCTTTGAATATAGCGAGCGCGAAAGCCGAGAACCGCGAAATTCTAGTTTACCTTGTATTTGGCTACAGAAATGTCTTAAAATAGAGAAAAAAGGTGATTTTGATTTGCTTATATTTCAATGTAAAACATAGGCTGAATTTCATATTTGCTCCTATACGAAATTAGAAATTTCTTTT
>JAMKCH010019712.1:0-128052 GCA_023653785.1 Ophioderma brevispina
TACACGACTTGATCTCGAAAAATTTGAGAATATTTAGAAGTGTTATAGATATTTCTCAAAGTCGCTAAATCGGAGGAATTTTGGAAATGTGACCTTTGACTCTTAAGACTGACAGATCTCGAAAATAGTGTCAAGCATATTTAGAATGTCATAAGGCTATTTCAGTTTTCAAATTCAGCTCGATCAGGAGCATTTAGAAAATTGACTTTGACCTGTTAATGACCTTGACCTCGGAAAGGATTGCAAACCTGTTTAGAATGTCATAAAGATCATTTCTGTCAAATTTCAGCGTCAATCGGAGCTTTTGAAAATTTGACACTTTGACCCTAGATGACCTTGACCTCGAAAGATACTAACATGTTTAGAATGCAGTAAAATTCAGCTTAATCGGAGCAGTTTATATTTGACCCGTGACCTTTGACCTTTAACCTCAAAATATTTTCAACAGTTTAGAATGTCATACGGATCATTTAGTAAAATTTCAGCTCACTATTTGACTTTTAAAAATTTGGACCTTTGACCCCTGAATGACCTCCATTTACTTGTATGGAATGTATAACATTACATCTGTTTGCAAAGTAGCATTCAATGTAGTACCTTGCATATTGCAGATATGCTTTTTAAAGATATTTTAAATCGGGCCGGAAAGGCCCCTTAAATGACATGTTAATCGTCATTCATACGGTAAATTTTGGGAGGGCTTTCAAAGGACACCCACACAGAGGAGTGTTCATACCTAGGTAATCGTAAAAGCAGGTAGCATTTTTAGTGAAATCAGGTTATTCACCCTTGTGACCCCAAATGGACCGTTGATCAAATTCATTAAGTATTTGTGAGGGGGTGTCAAACTCCACCACATACATGGGTAACATGTCAACAAGGATATTGTAGGAGAAGTAGGTTTGGACTTTGAAGGAAGAAGAAAGAAACAAAAGAAGGCGACGACTACAGTCGACTGTGTAATGACTGTTTTGTTGTTGTGACTGAGAGCTATCATAACAGAAATGTGTACCCATTCGCGATATGGCGAAACTGATGTGCATGAATGCATTGCTAAGACGAGCAATATCCTTTTGTTCACGGCTTTGGTACACAATCTCTGTGAATTGGGGTATGGTCGGGCCAGATTAGTCAATAATCCCTTGCTGTAAGCAATTGAAAGGACGACTCAACAGCTCGAAGGAGTACAAGGGACGATCCGAATAATACGTAAACACCCTAAAAAGAAACACCGTAACATCTATTGATAAGTAAGGTTCCCCTTCCGGCAAAACTACATAAACCAATCCCTCACGGCTCTAAGAGAAGTTGCGCAAACAGATCTATATATCAATTGTGCTTCTTGACAAAAAGTTGATTTAATCTTTTTCGAAGTTAATGCGCGCTACTGTGGACATAGAAATCCTAGCTCTAACAGACCCAAGGCTACAGGATTTGGGTCAGGGTTAGGTAACCCATTGCAAGCACGAATACGATACCCCCCCCCTCTCAACCCTATTTTTTACAAATTGCCCCCTACCTCTGCTTAGATGACCCTTGATCCACTAACTGTGTACAAGCCATGTGGGGATAGATGTGGGGTCCTTGTGACGCAATCTGGCTTTTCTAGCTCTTGAATTGCAGGAGAAGTTGGGGGTGGGTGTTTTTTACGATTTTGGACAAAAAAATTAATATGTCTCTGACATGACTTGAACCCAAAATCTGTGTACCTGCCATAGGGGCCCTGGTATAGGGGTTCTTTGACCAATTTTCGATCTCAATCGGACAAACCGTGCGGCACTAGAGCATTTTAAGCAATGAGTAAAATGCACAAGAAGAAGAAGAAAGAAGAAAGAAGACAAGAAGAAGAAGAAGGAAGAAGAGAAGAGGGAACTGGAAACGACAAGAGGTCATGCGCTGATCCGCATGATATAATACAATAACCAGTACGCACAACGGTGGTTAATGATCACAACATTTTCCCTTCAAATAGGATGCAAATCCAGTAGTGCACATTTTGATTATTATGTAAGATCTGTGTGTGTGTGTTGTCGTGTGTGCTTGTGTGTGTGGGGTCATCTGCTGTGTGTGTGTGGTGTGCTGTTGTGTTGTGTGGGTGTTGTGTGTGTTTTTCATTATCATTTTCACTTTCACCCAGAAAGTGACAGGTTTGTTCTATCAAATTCGCTCAGTTGATCGGATACACTTTAGCAGTCATACTCATGTTTTGCGGAATATTGCTGCACTGGATATACACGTTTAGACAACTGATCTATTACTTTACGAGAGAGTGTTCAAGGCCGTACTTCATGGCGACGTCCTTCCATTTGACAAATTGGTATTTGTTACACGGTTTTGCGAATCCTATTAAATGGATAAGAGATGGCCGATGGATGTTGCTGGTATCAGGGGGGACAAATGTAATATGGTCCATATTAGTTTCGTTAAGTTTTGGTATTGCTCAGTAAACTAGCACGATAAGCTGGTTTTCAGCTATTCGTTAGGTGGTAAAAACGTTGGCTCTTGAAAAAGCAGACGTGGATACCACTTATGAGCTACAGGAAGGAATTCTTTATGTTATGAAAGGGTGATCGTGTAGTAGCTAGTTTCTACACCTCTTATTGGCAACTAATGTAAGTAACCAATTGTATGTAAACATGCCCCCAGGATAGTATCATGCTCATGTATGATTCCCCGAAAAAATTCGCCCTCTAAGCAGGGCTTTAATCTATGTAAAAGCAACCCCTTAAACCAGCATTTAGTGATTTTCTAGACATTCTGTTTTATTAATTTTCACTAGATATCTTTTGAGAAAAGCTATTTCACAAATTTTTTAATTGGATCTTTGCGGTTGTGTGTTATGAGGCAGTCCTTTTCGGCAGCGTAACCACTAGGACACTGTTCTAATTTCTGTAAGTTTGCGGACAGAACAAATTAAAAAGTAACGATATTTCTTACGATACGACCGAATTGCAAGTTTTAAGATTAGGTACGCATGGATTACCAATGTTAACGGTTGTTGTGAGCAAGTAGGGAGGGGCGAGGTTGAGGATCAAGAAATGTCTTTTTTAAATAAGATATTTGGATTTGATTTTACTACCCTATCTATTCAATACTTAACAACCATTCCGCGACTTCAAAATAAATTAAAACCAGCACCATCTGTTGACAAGGTATGATGTCCCGTGGAGGGTCAAAGGTCAAAAGACCTTACAAACACAAATAAATGAGCCTTGTGGCCCAAATGATCGATTTTCATAAATAAAAACATATTTTAATGATTTTAATTGTTTTGGTACAAGAATTTGGTATACCACACCAATATTACATATATTAAATTAATACTTAAGATTCGCTATTGTCCTGTGTGAAAGCGTTGCAGTTCACGATGATATGTCCTCAAAGGGAACTCCAAAGTGACAGCGCATAAGTTCACCTAAATAATCCCATTGTATTTCCATGCGAATTCTCTGAGACTTAAGGTAATTTTGCCCAGTTCAGAGACGGGGCTTTTTCCCGCGCGACACTAATGTCCACAATATAAAATCCAGGTATTATACCACATCAGTCTGTCGCTATGTCCTCATGTAATGACCACAAACTGGATCTCTCATACTGAGAAGCTGTTTTCATTGTTCTTCCCATGCTCGCTGTAACACAAGAGAATCATCCACATAGCTTCCAATTTTCGTATGTCTTCACGACTCGTTCACTATCTCTGAAATGGAATGCAATAATTTTTTGAGACCAAAGTCATTGTTTTTGTATTGAATAGGCCATCGGGCGTACAAAGGCTGACATTTCATTGGCACCGTCAGTGAGGGGAACTTCCCATACCTTCACCAAATCAAATTTGCTAACAATTTGGCATTTCCGACTCTATCATGGCATCATCGATCCGTGGATCGGATAGAGTCCGGTTTTGGAACATATGTTTCTTCCGAAATCGGTGACAAACGAAATGTACAATCGGTTTGGGAACCAGAATCCATGGGGAGCTCCATTCACTATTGCTCTGTTCTACTATTACATTGTCTAACATTTTATCACCTCATTTTCTGAACATGTTGCACTTGATTGGAATTCATCCTATAAGGATGTTGCTTTATAGGTTTCGGTCACCTACATCAATGTCTGGGTTAGTACTGTGTTCCTTGGTACATCCGGAAATATTTTTTTCCCACATCATGGTCTCGTGGCATTGGCACCTGGTGGACTTCTGGGAGGTGACCGATTTGGCTTGTCTAAATGGCAAGTATGTCAGAATTGGGCAATTTTGACACCATAACAGGGTGCGGGGTGCAGGGCGGGCCTGGGTGCAGGTACTGACGCTAGGATGTCATGTGCACACTCATCACTAACACTGAATGACACCACACACACGCGGGGGGCCGTACGTCATATCTCTTTCATTATACTCATTTGTAGCATATTATGTGGCAATTGGCGACTTTTACGTCTACCTGGTGTTTTTGATCACAAGTCAAGGTCCCCCCTTTGTTCGTCATCTCCTATGGGTTCAGAATGCTTGGCTTTGCAAAGGATGCACTTATTGAAACAGTGCCAAAACTGTCACCCGGTTTGAATACTGTTCCTGGCATCTTTGTCATACATTAATTTTTCATTTTTTTCCTGGCTCTGTTGAGATTTTGTTTGGCATTTATGTGGCTTCTTTGAGCCGTGTGGCTGAATTGGACAGACACATATCTAGCAATTCACATCAGTATTTTCACACAACCATTTTTTTTGTTTGTTTACTTTTCTTTCAGTAGTTCCAATGGTCCCCTCACTTTGTGACCAAAACACCACTCAAATTGGACTAATCCAATAATGACTCTTGTACATCCTCCCTGGTAGCAAATACAGCTAGGAGATGAACTCCCTCAATCCCAATCCCCTCTCATTTCAAATCAATAGGTTTTGATCATTGTTTTTAATGGTTGTGGTACCTTCTAGGCCCCCTGGATCTGGGTGGTATGCTGCACACTGTAAACTGGGAAATTCCCAACTGTCATCACTTGTTGGACACACTGACATGAAACTTGATTCTTGAGTCATCTGATTGATTTTGAAGGCCTACTAGGGTGAAAAACTTGGTTATAGCTTTCACTATATTCTTGCCTAGTATTTCTCAAGGGAAGCTCATGAATCTTGTGGAAGGACACATGATGGTCAGTAACTACTGATTTCCTGACCTGGTCTTTGGAAGTGGTCCTAAGCAATCTATTAACACCCTACTAAATGGCTCATCAAATGCTGGTATTGGTTGCAAGGGAGCAGTAGGAATTTTCTGGTTAGGCTTGCCCACCATTTGACATGTGTGACAAGTCTTACAATACTCAGACACATCTTTTTCTAAGTGTAGGCCACCAAAAATGACTCCTAATTCTGTCATGTGTTTTTCTCACACCTAAGTGTCCTGCCATGGGACTATCATGGGCTATGCCTATCACTTCCCTATGGTATACCTTTGGCACTACAATTTGATGCACAACCTTCCATTCTTTATCTACAAGTGCACCGGGTGGCCGCCATTTTCTCATGAGGACACCATTTTGCTTGTAGAAACATACAGGAATTTGCTCGGCTTCCTGTTGCGTTAATGCCCTCTCACCTAATTTCCTAAGTGCTGGGTCATTGTGTTGCTCATTTGCCAGCTTGTCATGGCTTAGAGGGTCTCCTTTACAGTCCCTAACTCTATCATGCCCAGCGGCTGGATTTTCATTGTTTACCAGCTTTTCACCTTGTTTGTGCTCAGGGGCTGGATTTTCACTAACAGGGAATTTTAGTCTCCCCCGAAGAGGGAAGATGACCTCCAAATTCCTCTAACTTTGAGAGAAAAGCATCCTCTATATTTGGGACCAAGTCATCCTCGACGCTCTTCTTGAAGCACGTGTGGCGCAACGGATAAGCTCAGGACTCGTGATACAAAGTTCGTGAGTTCGAGCCCCGCTGAATTCAATGTGTTTGTATTCCTGGGCAAGATACTTAGTCTCAATTGCCTCGTTCACCCAATCGAAATTGAAGCTGTTTTCTGGGGGATATCACATCTAATGCCTAATAGGCAGTGCGCTTATTGGCCGGGAGCACACCTAAATGAAGCGACACTGATTTGACGATTTCCTGATGGCAGTCGATCATAATGGCCTTGCCATTGGAGACAACATTTGTTGTGTTTGCGCTATGTAAATGGGTACTATATTATTATTATTATTCTATTCATGTATGAGTATTTTGACTCACACCTTCTCACTGTTGTTTCCTGTGAGGCTTTTCTTGTCATTGACCTAGTTTCTGCACATGCTGGGAAAACGTCTATTTCCTCATCAATTCTCCACATGTAAACAGGGCACCTGGGAAACTATTGGATCTGGGAGCACTTTCTCCCCTGCCAAATCATTCCCTAACAACAGAACATGGATAAAACCCCTTTTCTGGTGTTCTTGTCTAACACCATTGTGACAGTTCCAGAAACCAAGTCTGATTTCAAAATTCAGTTTGGGGGGGGTGAAGAGGGACACTAATATCTCCTGAATCAATGCATTAGTTTCCGGTGAAACTCTCAATATCAATGGAAGTGCATCATTCCAATATCATAGATGTGCGCAGCAGATGTTGTCCCTCATGGTTCTAATGGGCTTTGGATTCTAAACTATCACCTGAAAGTGTAGACACAAATCCCTTCCAAAAGAAAAAGGCGTAAAGTCATTCCTTACTTTTACTGTGTCAATGTAACTTTGTGGAGTTCTTGTTTTTGAACAGAAGAATGAACTTTTGACCTCAAAGTAACTGAACCTATGGTTTTGATCACTTTTGGCTCTCTCCAGTTTGGGTGGATAGCCAGTATCTCCCAACACAGTGACTTTGTATGTGCCGGGGCTTTTACAGTCGATGGCATGTGAATGTGATTTGGGATCCCATTCCCATGCTTTGAGTAGCACCATTTTCTTTTGAACCCCTTTTTGGGAACCTGTCTGGGATTTCACCTCCTGAGTGCTACCATTTGTTAGAACCCGACTTATTTGTAACCTAAGTAAATTCTTGGATAAGCCTTCTAGATACTCGTGTATGTGTAAATGCATAGTCGTCGGCCTTTTCGGCTGCTTTACAGCGAACTGTCCATTTTGTTTTCATCCAGATTGGGTTTTGCTATGTGGATGTAGACAATGTTTGAATCTCAAATAAACATCAACTCCCTAAGTGACCACAATGGCCCCCGAATTCTTTTGAGAGAAGCCAGCGATTCAAAAAATTTGTTTCATTTACAAGGGCAAATTCAACATGGGGTTGGTCATCGTTTTTCTGACAAGAACTGAATTTTGGTCTATATGCCTCTGGCACAAATTCATATGCTTTAAGCATTGCCTTGCTTAACTCGTCATAATTAATCACTACATCTGTCTAATACATGGCCGAATATATTTTCGGGCTTTTACCAATGAAACACTGACTGGGCAACCAGGTCCAAGACTCCTTGGGCCATTTTCAATCTATGGCAATTGTCCTCAAAGTGTAAGTAGTATTTGTCTACTTCTGTTCGCCTGAATTTTGGAACCAGGCGAAAATTTTTCGCGCATCAAAACCAGAGGGGTTTTGAAGACTCTTATGAGGCTAGCCTGTTGTTTCATTTTTCTAATTCTAACTGAGCTTCAAGTTCTTTTTGTTTTTTTAATTTTGTATTATTTCTTTACAGTTTTTTATATTGTTCTTTTCTTTTTCAATTTGCAATTCCATCTCTTTTTTGTGGCATTTGCATTTGCAATTTTTCTTTCCCATTCAATTTCCTTCTCTTTTTGCTTCTGTTCTATTTCCATTTTCTTCAATTCATATTTCTAATTCCTTTTGAAATTTCTAGCTCTTTTAGCTTGAATTCGTCACTTTCACCTTGTTTCCTGAACAGCCTGAATCCTTTCCAATAGGATTCATGCCAAACATCTTCCTGGACTAGTTTAAAAGTGTTTAATGAGGTTGTTTTTTTATGACCTGTTTTCTCAGGCATGTTTTGCTTCAAGTCCCTAAATCTTGGCAATTTCATCAACTCAGGCTGTTTCAGTTCATCAAACTTTTCCCAATTTATTTGCCCATTAAACTCTTTTGGATTAAACTCCATTGTGATTGTACTCTACAACACAAATAATATTGTGACTTGAACCAAAACTACAAGTAGTACATGTAATACGTTGGCGGTCCAACTCTGATATTGACAAAAAGATGCATGGACAACTTTGTAGACGCAAAAAATCCTGCTTTCATCATTAGCCACATTTAATGTCCAGACACTTTCAACAACAGCCAAGGAAGAAGAACTTGTACATGAATCGCAGCTGTATGATATTGATGTCATTTGCATACCGCATTGTGCACAGTGAGCATCTATTACAGGAGAACATCCATGGATATGCACTTATTACAGCCTCTGCCTGGAAGAACAGGAATGCAGCTACAGAGGTGTGGGGTTCTTTATCAACAAGGCTTCAAGTCATGTGCCAACCTTGACAACTTTAATGAGCGCATCTTTGAAGCTTACACTGACGGCAATCCTGAAACAACCAGTCATGCTGGTACAGCCCAACACGACTATTCCGAAGAAACTCTCTCTCACTTTTACCATGAACTTTCCACTGCCACCAGTACAGTTTTCCAGCCCGATAATTTTTTACACCCCTGGAGATTACAACGCTAAGCTATGGGGCCTGACGACGTCGCTGTTCCTAATTGCAGCAACGAGTCTAACAGAAATGGAATGTACATTAAGGACTTGATGGAACAATTTAACTGTTCCACTAATACCAATCCAAAATCATTTCAGGTATACTGTGGACACACCGCGCTCGCCCAAATGGAGAACTTGTGCAACTGGACTATATTCTGGTCAAGAAGTGGCTTTAATCAGCATTAAAACTCAAGAGGGCCTACAACCCTTTTGAAGCTGTTAAGTCTGATCACACAGAATTGTCTCTTGCAGGAGGCCAGATAGTTATCGTCATAGTAACCCCCTCCCAGAGATCCATGAAAACAATTGACTGGAGGAAGGTTGTGGGGGATACAAAGCTTTATGAGCAGTATACTGTGGAGCATTGGCATAACAGGTTCAACACTACTTGTTGATGATGCTTAGAAGACAGAGACTCCAGCGCAGGTGATATGATGTCCTCACTTCAGCCACAAGAAATGGCATGGAGTGCTACCCTAAAAAAGAAAGAAGACTACTGGTCCTTTGCCTCAAACGACAAGCAGCAAGCTAGAGAAAAACTGAAGTCTGCAGCCAGACAACAACCGTACTAATCCACACCAGAAGCCCAAGCAGAACTTTGATGCTGTCTAGGCGCACTTGATGATGCTTATAATGTGGTGCTTGAGGACATTGTTAAGTCCATTGTCTGAAGCACTTGACTCCCTACATCTTGAAAACAAGCATGGCTGCTGCCATGGGAGGCCTTGGAGGGAGCTGACGGATAAGAAGCTCCCACCTATAAGAATCAAAGGTGAACAACTGAAGAGCTTCCTTGACACATGTTTTCAGCACTTTAGTTCTCTACTTGGTAAACCAGTTCAGAATAACACTTAACCTTGATGACGCGCTTTCTCTTCAATCACAAGATAGCAGACACCCTTCCCATCCATTCTGGACTTTTCACTATAGAGGATCTTCAGATCTGCCTGAAGAAACTGAAGAACACCAAGACACCTGGTCCCGACAACATTCCTGCAGTAGTCTGGAAGAATCCACTATTCCATGATCAACTGTTAGAATTTTGTAACAACACCTACATGGGAAACAGACCAGCTGCCTTTTCAACATCATTCATCATTCCTCTACCAAAGAAAGGCGACCTCCAAAACCCCCAAAACTACAGAGGAATTACACTGTCACCACTGGCCTCTAAGATCTACAACTCCATGCTGCTCAAAAGAATCACTCCTCACATAGATCCCATTCTCAGACGGAACCAGAACGGTTTTCGCAAAGGCAGATCAACACTACCTCAGATACTTGCCCTCAGAAGGATCATCGAAGAGTTGAGAATTTCCAAGAGAAAAGCTTCAATTGTGTTTGTAGATTTTTCCAAGGCTTTTGACAGTGTAAACAGGGATGTAATGCTGCATATTCTCGCCAACTACGGTGTCCCAGATGAGACTGTCAAGGCAATTGCCATCATGTATGATAACCCATATAGCTTGTGCAGACCATGGATCGGCCCACAAAGGAGTTCCTAACAACTACTCATTACAACAAGTTGACGGACATCCTCCATAGAAACGGGAATGTTGAAAATGCACGCTCTACAGCACACAAAATTGGTATAGGGAAAATGCACGTAACTCGACTTTGTGAAGTCATTACTCCCAACAGAAGCCTATTTTGGATATAGTATCTTTATAGAATGTAAATTACATTTGTTATCTTTCTATTGATATCAAAATATTATACTTTTGTGAAAAATCCATACAGGTACCTGCAGCTTCCAAAATTCTTACTTTTGAACGTAATTTCCTACAGGCCTGCAGGTAGGGCCTATTTACTAGGCACTAGAATCTTCATTCACTAAGTATCTGCTCAGGTAGTTGCATTAGACCCTTTTGAACATTTGAGCCAAATTTCAAAACAATATGAACACTTTCACCATAGGTACCTATACAATATTCATAAAATATGCTAATAACCCAGCCGGTCCAGCGTAATCACCTCGTGCTTATGCACACACACTGCAGGGTTGCCAAAAAATATCAGCCCAATTCGAGGGCAGACGCGCGAAAAAAAAGTTGTCGAAAAAATAGAAAGCTCTCAAAATTGAAGTTAGGGAGCATTTAAACCATACTTTTTGCGTTAATTTTGGACTATTCAATTTCACTTGAACCAAATTCAAGATCAAATTAATTTCTCAAAATTGAGCACAGTGGGGGTTCGACCTTTCGCCGAGGATAGATTAGGAAGCATTCTTAAACCACGTAGACTAGCGAGGGATTTGTTGGCGATGTTTGGGATTTTATTCAATATAAGCCTTCCGGAATAAAGGCAACGTCATGGATTTATTCCTGGTCGATCTATTCTGGACGATCTACGCTATTGTTCCTATTGTTCCCTTAATTTTCATTGTATCTTCAATCCATTCCTTACACACAATGGGCATATACAATACATACACGTAACATAGTACGATCAGCATCATGCAAGGATGATACTGTGATACATGAAAGTTGACTAAGAAAAATTTCGGCTTCATTAGTGCTCTACCTCTCTTTCTTTCTTTTATTGTTATCGCAACTGATTGACCAGCAGCCATTTGGGGGGCACCCGTCATACACGGCTGCACACTGACCCTTGGCGGGGTTTTTTAATTGATTTCTATGCTTGTTTGTATCAAGTACATCATTGTGTGTTAAAGGACAACTTAAAACACTTTCAAACGTTATTTTACTTTTTTAACAATGTCGTCTATTGAAAGTGAAAAGTAGCCTAAAATTCGGGAATTCGCTTTGGGCCTTTCAGTTCGCGGATCGAGTAGCCAAAGTCGCCTCATTTTGGGCTACCAAATCGTGGCTTTGGCAACATTGGTGATCATTGCACCGACTTGGCGTGGCGTATGTTTTATGCACTACTTCCTTATCGAGGGCAACGGCCCCCGGTAATTGGCTGAGAGAAATAGGTAAATAGACTATGTTGTGTGAATCTCCTAATAAGTTTGTCACTGCTCGCGTGGAAACTTGTTATAATGAAATCGCTCGCAAGGAGAGACTCTTTGTAGACGTGGTTGATACATCCTCAGACAGAGTCTTGACATCATGAACGACAACGGACTCACCATCAAACACCAAGCGGTTCAGACGTCACCAAAGTCAGCATCTCACAGACCCTTGACTATGCATATGATCTAGCTCTAACAGCTGATCTGATATCTGGTGCACAAGATCTACTACTAACATCACTTGAGATGCTGCAGACAAAGTCGCCTACATCTAAATGGCCATGAAGACTGAATATATGACTGTCAATGAGGAAGATTATCATCCACCCTATCTGCACAGCAGATGTTAGCCAACTCAAAGAGGTCAAGGACTTCAAGTATCTAGGGTCCTATGTAGCCGACAGCAAGGAAAGACTTCTGTCACGCAAAGACAAGCTTGGAATGCTTGCAATAAACTACAACCACTTATGGCAATCTGTATCTCCAATTCAACCAAGATGAAATTCTTTTAGAGCCTGTGTAGAGCGTATGCTGTTATATGGATCTGAGACCGACTGAAGAAAGAGCTACAGGATAGACTGGATGGCACCTACACCAAGCTTCTTATGCGGGTACAAAAAAATACTGGCGTGAAGCACAAGACCAAGCCACAGATATATGGAGATAGTCCTCCAATTCTCATCTTCTGTTGCCAACGCCGTGCCGATTTTCCGGTCAATGTCATCGTGCGATTGACCAGGTGGTCTCAGGCGTCACGTGTTGGAAGTTACCATGCCAAAACAGGGGTCGTCGCCCTTTAACGACATTGATGTGATTGCTCGAGACATACAGCAGGATCCATATGACATCCCCCAACCTAATGCAAACAGGGGACATTTGACGCTACATGGTGATAAAAGCCATGATCAAGCGCGGCCGTTAGATAGATAGATAGACATTAATACACACACAATTTGTATGCCAAATAGCACAATGTTTACAATATTAAAACACTTTTTAGGGTGTAAATTCTGAACAATACGGCTCAAATATGTCTAAATTAAATTCCGAAGAAAAAAAGCCCCAATTATGTTATGATGTAGCGTGGAGGTCAAAGGTCAGAAATACCTAAAACACAAATAAATGAGCCGTGTGCACAAATGATCTGAATTTTATATAATAAAACAGCTTAGTGATTTCTAATTGGGTTTGGTTCAGAAATTTGGTATGTCCAAAAAAAAATATTACATATATTAAAATTCAATCCTTAAGCAGTTCTCTAGTGTACGTGTTGAAGCGTTGCAGTTAAGCGATGATATGTCCTCACAGCGAAGAATCCAAAATGACAGAGCATAAGTTCACATAAACATCCATGGGATATTCCATGCGAATCTTCTGAGACTTGAAGGTAATTTTGTCCAGCAGTTCAAGACGACGGGGCTTTCCCTCGACGACACTAATGTTCCACAATAATACAATCCAGGTATTATACCATTATCAGTCTGTCGCTAATGTCCTCATATAGGACCACAATCTGGAATCTCTTTTTGATTCCAAAACTGAAGCTCTTCTGGTTTAAAAGACGACAGCAAACAGTTTTATAGCTTTTAAGCTCCGGCGGTCTCCAAAGTGTTATGAATCCTGACACTATGTAGAGCATAAATCTACCATTATTGTAGATTGAAACTAGCTATAACGTATACTGTATAGCTCCTGGTTACAACTGCTGGCGAATCAAAACTTTTGCAACTCTGCTTTATACCATCATTTCACAAAGTTCCAAAGTCTTAAAATATATATTACCACCGCATCATGCATAAACATAACCTAGCACTGTCAAATCAGATTTCACAAAAATGACATCATCTGAATTGCATCATTTCACATTTATAACTTCATGGGGAATTCCCAGATCATGTAACATGTTTTGATCTTAAAGCATAAACAACTTGACTCAGTTTCTAATTTAGATCTTGGGGAATCCGGATTCACCTCTTGTGCAATCTATCTAGTTATAAACAACACCTGGTCTGATCGCAACATAGCACTTGGGAATCCCCTGCTTTTTTTTATCATAAACAAAGTAGCTTTTGAGAAAATCAAATTAATACTTTAATCACAAAAATGGAGGCTATATAACACAAGAATTACACGGCTCTGTCGCCCTCAAACTGTATCGAAACTGGAGCACGCGCCAGTAATTGAAGGAGTTTTCGCTGTGCGTTGGCCACCATACACTATTTAAGTTGAGTGTCTCGTCCACTATCAAATAAAACTTTGGTCATGACTCGGCAACGGGGGACTCGGCGTTCACCCAAATGGGTTATTCATGGCTGAGTTACAATTATTCTCGCCCGGACGTCACTCCCATGTGTGAACACGTCTTTGGTACACTTTAATGTACGTGATCACCTCGAACAGTTATGTAGCATGCCTCCACAACGACTACTCACTACAACTAACCTCACACTACGACTAAAACCAACTACACCCTACCCACACCGATGAACCTTTTTTTCTGGGCTCTTTGAACGCATACACACATCAATCTCTGTATCGGCTGCAAATACTTTTCTTCTACCCTACATTGGCTGGTACCTCATGTATTTCATTAAAAATCACATCACCATAATCCCAAATAAGCTTTACACTCAATTTATTTCATGATATTAAATAACTTCCCCCATTTATTTCATTAGGCAGTTGAAGAAGTACGCCAAGATGATTTCTTTGTGTCGGAATGGAAGAATTTGTTTAGTTAAAGAACCCTCCGGTTCACTGGTCGTGTTTCAGTATTTTTCTAACCAAATCCGATTAATTTTGCATAGCAAGTTGGCTGATTAAATTTTCCACCATGAGGGTGCTTGAAATAGGTTAATTAGTTATCGTTGAACGGAGTGATGTCGATGTAAACTGGTTAGAGCCGGATGATTGTACAAACTCACAAGCAAAATACCTAGAGATCATCCCTGTTTTCCAGCCAAAAAAGCCTCCGACATTTGAACCATTTTAGGAGCAAAATTGTGATTTTTTTTAAACCCCGTCTGAATTGGCAGAGTTGTCCATGGGTATTTCATGATGGAAAAATAAGCACACATAAATTGTTTTGGCAACCGGGCTTTTCAAATCTGAAATCATAGCATGCAGTTGTGCTAAATGCCAGTTTTCTGTTTGTGTCAAGGTAGGGGTTAGGACACGATCTGCTCGATTTGGGCATTGGGGATTTCCATGCCAAAGAAAATTATGCTCCGTGGACAAGTCTGTTTTGCTGACTTATTGTTCAGTGGACCATATCTTGAGAGCCACTCAAGCAAAATGAACACATTTTTTTCAGACAAGATGCTCAATTACCCATTCTTTATGATAAAATAAAATCCACAGATATCAAATTTAAAAAAGTGGAAAAATATATATGCATTTGCACTTAAACCAATAACTTGTCGGGTGACTGATTTGTTCTAGAATCATTGCTAATGCTTCTAGAAACACTTGCTCATAAAACCAAAACGCAACGTCGGATTCAACGGAAATTTTAAGAATAAGCCTCACAACATTTTAGTGAACCATAAACAGAAAGCACAAGAATCATGAAATGTACCCATAAGACTAATGCTAAATATCAGTCACAGAACAATGCCTACACATTTCACAGGTGAGAGTTCAGTAAACACGGAGTTGTACTTTTTGTTGTTATCTCCTACTGTTATTATTATTATTCATGAAATAAGTCCAACGTGATTATCTTTATAGTTTAACAAAGCATGTATACTCTATTCATAAAGATATTCAACAAATCAGGCGTACTGTCATGGTCTGCATATTCTTAATTGTTTTCCTTTCCTTTCAGGCAACATCCTGATATTGATATGGCTATCCATGAATAGCTGTCTTATGCTTTATTCCGTATTATAGTAGTATATCACGATATTGTCTTATTGGATTCAATATGTCTAAAACACTGTCAGCACAACTGTCTTAAAGCTACTTGACAGTCTACACTAAAGTGTTAGTAAACGGTGGTACTATATCAATTACCAAATGTTCAAGGTATGTTTAATTACCAAATTTGGCTACCATTATACTTTGTTCCCAACTAATATAGTCCAGGAACTTTAGGTCTGTGTAGCCAGAAGGCATTAATAAATAGATACAAGCTGAATTTTACAGGATAGTTTCCTAATTTTGTGAAGAGCAACATATCAAATAGCACGCATGGGATTCTTGGGGACTTTTGATATGTTGCTCCTTACAGCATCAGGAAACTATATTGAAAAATTCATCTTGTACATATTTATTTCCGGGTGTTTTTCTATATATCTTGGACTAATAGAGTACCATGTTTTGAATACGAATCATGCAAATGTACAGTTTGGTACTAGTCTTTTTTGTAGCCAGGAAAGCCTCTTGGAGTTGAGCCTTAGCAAAAAAGACTACTTTATGGAAAATTAAAGGTGCATTTCGTGATTCCAGCACCTTCTGTTTTATTCATGGTTCACTAGATATCCTTGAGAAAAGCTTATTTAAAAAATTGAGTTGATCCCGAGCTTGCGGTTTTGAGTTATGAGCAAATGCTTGTTTCCCACGGTCCCATAGGCCACTGTGCTGTAATTTCTGTCCATTTACGAACAGAAAATACAAAATTGCAAATTTCTTACATATACGACCGAATTTGCACGTAAGATTTGGAACACATGGATTACTAAGGCTAACGGTTCAGATGATATAAAAATCTCAACTTTTTCGAGGTAAATCGGGGGACGAGGTTATGGATCACGAAATGCCCCTTTAAATTCGACTCACAATAAATGTTTATTTTATTTTATCTTTTGGGGGGTCTTTTTTCTTCTTTTTTTCTCTTTTATTTTTTCTGTTGGGGTTCAATTAATCGGTCATAAAAAAGTAAATTCTAGACAATCTATACTTCTTCTCTAAACATGGTCCTTGTTATAAGAAAAGCAGGACAGAGCAATTAGGAAAGGTAATACCAAAATAACCTATAGACCTATAGGAAATAAAACAAAGCAAACCCTCCATAAGGTAGCTTAAGGTTTGAGAAGCCTTGTGACGTGATGAAAATGTGACAATATGGGGAATTGAACACATGTTTTATGGAGCCGAAACTTGAACCATGAAGAAGGACTTTCAAGATCGCCTTGATAGTACCTTACCATGCGCTGGTGAGATTGCAAATCATCTCCTGGAACACAGAACATTCCTTCCATCTAATCCATTGTTTGCCAACGTCAAGCTCGCTTTGCTGGCTACTGGTTCCCTGCAAAGGATCAAATCATATCAGATATTGGTAGCTGGAGACTATCATGCCCAAATCGAGGTAGAAGATTCTTCAACTACATTTATATGATTACAAGATACACTCAGCAAGATTTAGAGTATCATATGGATACTTCCTTCGTTCCATCAATAAAAAGATCGTACGCAATGAAATATAATAATTATATCAATGCGATTGATTCAATTATATATAGCTTTAACATGTGGAGTGCCGAGTATTTATCAAACTCACCTTTGATATAAATATTCAAACTTTTAAATAACAGCCAGTACGGGGTCATGGATAGAAACTTTGCCTCATAGGCTCACGTTCAAATGTAAAAAAACAAATAGCCAATAGGTTAATCTTTCACAATAGAATCCTTATGACTACAAGAATAAAATGTATTTAATAAGCCAACATGATTACGCCACAGGAGGTATTTCCAACATCCACGTGTCTCAGTTTAACATAAATGACAAGTACGACCATGATATGTAGGGTACATGTACACATGTTAAATTAATGTTATTATTGTCAAGGTGCCTTTGAAAACTTTAGCCACGTATTAGAAACGAACAGAACCAAGGTAATTGAATGATATATCAGGAGAGCTCGATTATGCGACGGATGCAGTTCGCTTGGGTTGTTCGGAAAGACAGGTCTGGTCAACCTATTGGCATCCTGTGCAAGAATCCTCTAGCTATAGCACGTGTATACCACCTGACAGTTTTTGCGGAAATGACTTCCTTGATTGCATTCTATTGCTATCTGGTTGTCTCATCGTCTTGGGTGTTGACATTCAAGTCTTATCAACTGGACCCTTTTACAACATAGTTGCTGAACTCCTCTACTGGCGTGCTACTCAATCCAGCATCTGCATCAATTTCTCCTTATAGTCGCGTGTTCTTTTTTTTTTCATCTCCGGACGCAGAAACAGAAAGATTCCAAGACCAAGTTATTTGTAACTGCCAACAATCACAATGCGTCTTGCTAACATGTTCCTATGGACATGCATGAACTCAACCCAAGCCAATTAGACTACTGTGAATTACCAAGTACAAGATTTATGGCGAATTCGAGGCTTCATTGATAAAGAAGTATTTCGTTCTACAGGTCATGCCTTGGTGACTACACACTCTTTTATGGCATCACATCACAATTACAACATCTCCAGAATAATGCTGCTAAGGTTATTTTTGCAGTTTAAGGTTATTTTTGCAGTTGGACGCCGCACAGTGGGCCAGAATTGAATCAAAGCTGGCCAAAAATATTTGTTGAAATTAGAAGGTTGATTGGTCAATTTTGAGGTATATCAGGGGGTTTGTTGACCCGCTGAGTTCAATGGAAGTATTTTCATATTTGTATGACGTCATTAATATGCTGTTTTCTGATTGGCCAATTGAAAAATTAATTGTAATGTATTGAATGGACCATAAAACAATAATTTTTGACATATATGGGGTTCCGGGACATGAGAAATTTGAAGGTAATGTTTAGAAATATATATATATGACGTCATCAAAATACTGTTTTCTGATTGGTCATTGATAATATGCATTGTAATCCATAAATTAACCCATAAAACAATGACTATTTTAGCATTTGGGGGTTTGTTGATCCGCTGAGTTCAATGGAAGTATTTTCAAATTTGTATGACGTCATTAATATGCTGTTTTCTGATTGGCTATTGATAATATGCATCGTAATCCATAAATTAACCCATAAAACAATGACTATTTTAGCATATGGGGGTTTGTTGACCCGCTGAGTTCAATGGAAGTACTTTCAAATTTGTATGACGTCATGAATATGCTGTTTTCTGATTGACCAATTGAAAAATTAATTGTACTGTATTGAATGGACCATAAAACAATAATTTTTGACATATATGGGGTTCCGGGACATGAGAAATTTGATGGTAATATTTAGAAATATATATGAGGTCATCAAGATACTGTTTTCTGATTGGTCATTGGTAATATACATTGTAATCTATAAAATAGCCCATAAAACAATGACTATTTTAGCATATAGGGGTTCTTGGACATGCGAAATTTGATGGTAATATCTAGAAATTTGTATGACGTCATCAGAATACTGTTTTCTGATTGGTCTTTGATAATATGCATTGTAATCCATAAAAGGGCCCATAAAACAATGACTATTTTAGCATAAAGGGTTCTGGACATGAGAAATTTGATGGTAATATTTAGAAATATATATGACTTCATCCAAATACGGTCTTCTGATTGGTCATTGATAATATGCATTGCAATCCATGAAAGGGCCCATAAAACAATGACTATTTTTAGCATTATAGGGGGTTCTTGGATATGAGAAATTTGAAGTATATGTGACGTCATTTAGAAGTATAAATACAAAATACATTCAAAATGTTATTGTAACCTTTAAAAATAATATGACATTATCAAATTTCCTGTTACATACTTAAAAAGTCCATAAAACATTGACTATCGAAACAGATAAAGAGTTTAAGGACATAAAACTGTAGTATTTTGAAATATACCCCTTAAATCCCAAAATGCTGTTTTTGCCACTTTTCAAAAATCACGGAGCGGACCCTTGCCTTGTGTTTAGTAGTGGGAAATAGCTCTTAGATCTAACAAGATATATAACGCTACCTCCTTTTTTGCGGTGATGGTCAGGTTGGTAGTCATTTTCCTTTAGGGATGTAAGGGATATATGCCGTCATCAAAATAATGTTTTCTCACTCTGATCTGCACAAAATTGTTGTAAAATCATAGCAATGTTTACTAAAACAAAAACACAGTGGTATGATCCCCTAAAATTTATTTTGAAAAGCTTTTAAATACCGTTTTCTAATGCTACTTGAAGAAAAGTAATACATAAAGCATAAGCCACTGATTATGTGAGACTTGGGATATTGTTTTCGCATCACAATTATTTTGATTGGGGGCGTTCGCTATTTTCGTCATTTTTCTTACGTACAAGTTGTACGTAACCTTTTGACCTCCTCGAGTTAAATAATTGCGGTATTTTGGATTTTCCCACTCTCACAAATCGACTTTTTTCATACGTATACTTTGATAAGTTTTACCCCTCCCTCGCATACGTTTTGTACCTATTAATATGGCGAAAATGGCGAACGACCCTTAACGTACATAGCATGATACAATATCTATTTAGCCCGTATTCATAAAAGAAGATTACTTATAATCCTACAATATGGATTTAGATTGCTTTTCTTGCTGAAAGTATTATGTTTTTTATTTACATTTTTAAGAACTTGAAAGGCAGAAAGAGCTGCAGAACTTTCTGTTTCGCGATTTTTTCCTTGGCATTTATTTTTAATGCTCTAGAAACAAGCATTACAAAGTTTTCCGCAAAGCCTCAATAACTTGGATTCCATGATTCTTCTTAAGCTAAAGTTACACGGGTTCCTCTTTTATAAATGCTGGTCGTATAGGAATATTGTTTTCCACAGATATGCTGCATAATTATATACTTCTAGAACTATCAGAATCTGTATCCTCTTCAATTGCTGGAATGTTCTTAACGAATATTGATTTTTAGACGGACTATAAATAGTGCATATCGCAGCGCGGTGCTGCGGCAAGTTGAATTGTTAAAAACTGCCTTTTAGCATAGATGCAGTGCATTTAAAATACCTCCAATATGAAGTGTGGCAAATTGTGGCAAAAAATTTAGTATTAATTAAAAGCATAGGCTTGGATTAAGATGTTGATATTAGCGGGAATCAACGGGAATCCTAACTTTATGCTATCTTTTTTGAAAAAAGTGAATTTCTAGCAGTTTTTTTGGTCAAAAAAGGGGATTTTCCCCCTTAATATTCTACACATTATTTGTTTCATTAGTATATTTCTAATTTGTGTATAATCATGTGGTAGATAGAGACAATTAAAATATGGGTCCTTTATTCTTTCTCTCGTCACACGGAAGTTTTCATATTTGGTGGTATTATCATTTTAGACTTTTAGAGCAACAGCCACGCTTTTTTCATGTTTACGGACGTATATGACACCTTTAAATTCCTTTAAAAATAAATATTTAACATAATCGTGTTCTTTGGGAAGTTTTCTTTCCCTAACGACATAAAAAACATAAAAAAGTCACATTCGGCAATTTTGATTTTTGGCCAGCTTTGAGGTGATTCTCGCCCACTGTGCGCCGTGTGCATGGCACGCCATTTATGCAGGACCTCCATTGGCCTCTTGTACAGCTTCATATCTGTATACATTCCAATAAGGACTGCACTAGGATCATCATCTGCCACAACCCGACTCACTTGATTTCGACCATCCAAACTGAAGATTGGTGACCGATCATTCCATCTTGCAGGATTTAATTTGTATAAGTGATATTGGTTAAAATCAGAATTACCACTCTCTTCATGGTTCATTTGATATGGGCAAAGGAACCATGAAAGCTCTCACTTACCATTCGGTGTGTATTTGTGTTTGATTAGTTTGTTTGGATGTTGCAACATGGCGCTGATTAAGCTGCTGCCTTGAAGTTGCATTGTTTCTGTTTGATTAGTTTGTTGTATGTCTCTGGCAATTTAGCTTACCGGCTACGATACGAGATTAAATAAACCAGTTATTATTATTATTATTATTATTTAAGCTGTGGAATTGGATTCCTTCAGCATTCTTAGAAGCAACCCCTTAATTTTAAAGAGACAATATTGAGAGAAGTATACTGGTGGTGTATACGAATCAATATTTCAGTTTATCGAGATATCAAATAGGGAGGGGTGACACATTCCAGTTTCCAGGTGGAAAATTCCAGTTTTTAATTATTGCTGGTATTAAAGAGGAGATGGTTTATAAATTGTGATAAAATGCTGTGGTGGTTCATTTCGTTTTGTTGCAGTACATTTTGGCATTACTTCATGACCCTACCTTGAATAGATATTAAAGGCGCCGCTGAACTATAAGCATTTTCCAAGCGGAACGTACATGGCGCCCACTCTAGGTCTCGATTTCGGTAAGCCCTGTAACTTCACCCAGTGGGTGCATTTCTTTCAAAATTTACTCAAAATTAATTAATTAAAATATTGGCAATCAATTATCAAATGATATTGAACCACTGAGAATCATTCTAATTGATTATAACGTGTTGACGTGTTTTTTTTCAGTTTTTAGAAAAATTCTTTATCAAATATCAAAAGGATGTAGATACCATTAACAGGTAAGTATTTTCTACAGCTTCGGTGCCCGCTACAAGGCGATTTTATTGTGTTGAATAATTCACCCCGATATCGCATTGACATGAGAGCCTGACAGGACATAGACTATTTTCTTACAACGTTGTCAACCTTTTTGTTTTATTTATTTGGCAATGTTTTTGTCATCTAAACGTTCTTTGGTGATTTAATTTCACTATGAACGATGAAAGCATAGAGTGCATCCGTTTTGATGTTTTCTCTCTCTCTTCTTCTCCCTGCTTTTGTTTGCCCTGCCTTTTCCACAGGCTCTCTTTGCCTCTATCTCTGTCTCTCTCGATCTGTGAATTGAATTGAAAGTCGTTATATAATTAATATAATCGACACAATTATATAATTAATATAGTTGTGTCAATCATGCTTATTTCTGTGCAATGCGATTTCGATCTTTGATCTTTAATTTCTAAAAATAATTTAAACATGTAAGTAAACAAAATAAATTGTGATGATCTGTTAAAGTGTACTATGCCGAACTGACATTAAACCACATAGCCTCAGCACACCTTTTAGATTTTCGCTGGTCACAAGGGCCCAGTTAAACAATAAACCATTCCTGGGAAGCATGCGGGACGCAGCTCTAAAAGGCCGCAGAACCCTAATCAACTTACAATGACCACCACAATTCGCAAATACCAGCTCCGCAATCCGCCAATTACACTAAAAAAAATATATGTACTGTATCTACTCAATAAAATTAAGTGTAACGGGGTTTTGCATTTCATTTTCATTGATTAATTTCAATGAGCAATCTTTTAAGGTTACTCGTGTATTTTAATTGCGATAGCTCAAAATGTATGAATCTGTAAAAATCATAATAATTTTTCTGCATTGTACTCAAAATCACACTACTGTACTTTACTGCGCTTATTTTGAAAGCACACAAAGAAATTATCAAGTTAGTCAAGTTTCTGGAACTCAAATTAATGTTGTAGGTATGTGGGGAAATAGGGAAAAGAAAAGAGGGAAAACGAGAGAAAATGTTTGAGGTACTATGTGCCTTGTTTTACATTGTATTATTCATATTATTAATTTATATATATTATCTTTCTTTCAAAATAATAAAGTGCGAATTAAAATGAGCAAATACCATTCAAAAACATGAAGGACTACTATATACTTTATATTTTCACTTCAAAAAATTAAAGCGCAAATAATACGTTAAATTACTGCTTGTTAGTGTCCTTTTTGCTTTTACAAATTGTCTTGTTTTTATAACTTTTATTACCTTAACTGATTTTAGTCTGGTTTAAATAAAAGTATCAAACATTACAACAAACAATTAAGATTCAGCTAGTGTAAAATGAGTAATTGTTACTATTTTTGGCACAATTTACCGTAACTTCGTACACTGTAAAAAATATGGAGTAAAAAAGGGGATTGCTCTCTAAAAAAAGAGTAAACTTTTACTCGAAATGGAGTAAATTTCATTCAAAAGGGAGTGCAATTTACCCCATTTCGAGTAAAAGTTTACTCTTTTTTAGAGAGCAATCCCCCCATTTACTCCATATTTTTACAGTGTATGTATGTTTGAATTGTTAAACTTTTCTCAAATTAAATAAGTTATGAGCATTTGGGACAATTTTATGCTCTTACTATTTACATAGTTTGAGTATTGAATGAAGTATTTATGATTAATCATTTGACTCACAATTACTAAGCACACGGATATTTTTAGTGTATGCACTCGGTCTCGAGTCCAGGCAATATATGGTATTATAAGAACCCAAGTCCAAGGCCTTGCCGACTGAGCTGATCAATTTCTATATAAATAAAATAATGTTTTCATGTTTAGAAAACCTTCTGTACAAACATTTTACCTTTTGGGTTTTTATTTCAGTGCACTATCAATGTTAAAACATGATTTAAATTCATAACATTAGATTAGAATTTCTTTAAAGGTTCAGCACTCCTCTCAATTTCATAGACTGGAGTAATATAGCTCACTAAACGACCTTTACATAGCAACTTTGTGCTGTATGTTAACAATCGATCAATTATTTTGAACTTGATTAACATGGCTTTGATGAATAGAGAACCTTAGACGGCATTATTAAGTACGCGTCAAGGTCCAGCTTTTCAATCAAGACGCCTAATAAAGACTTAATGTCATCTGTCGGAATAGCACTTAACCAAAGAGTGATATAAGGAGCTATTTCTGAATGCCCGGCACAACAACAACAAAACTTCTCACTTACAATTTATAAGGGAAACTGCTGTTGGGTACAAGTTGTAAAATTAAAGTAAGCTTCATACAAAAAGACTTTCTAGTTGAGTAATTTTATAGAGTTGTATGCACCAATTGCCTTGCCTTCCTTCATATTTCCTTCATGTGTTATGACCTTGTGGGCTGACAATGTTCTTCGTTTTGTCATCTTTGTAGTTCCAAGTTCCGGCACATTCCCTGGTTCGTAATTAGGACTGAAACACCTACAGAGGATATATGTGTTAATATTCTAGGAAAGGAGAGCCGTGTGATAGGAGATAAGGTCCTCCTACAGTCCACCTACAACGGTGAAGAATAGGACACTCAATTCAATTGACTCTCAATTCACACAACATTAGTTTGACGCTTTATTCCATGGTCGTCTATGGAGTCCGGACTAAGGCTCCGGGCGGACTATATCTCCTTTCACAACGGTTTGAAGGCGGTTTCCGTTTAAACAAGACCACACTCACAGATGGGACCATATGCGATATATCCAAGCCAAATGAGTCATTTTGCGCTTATATTTATTTTGTGATTTAGCCCAATTATAGCATTCAACTTAGTACTTTTATTTCATTGTTCTGAACAACACTAAAATGACCTTATCTCAGGAACCGCGAGTCTAATTCTGATGGGGCTATCAGCAACATGCACGAAGCGCAGTTTAAAACTTATCTTTTTATTTATCCCGACAAATGACTCATTTTACTTGATCGCATCACAATGCTATCCTCATTTAGTATCCATATATCAAAGCAAATTTTATAAAAAATATTGATTTGAAATCACGAGGGCAAAATCGACTTAGAAAATAGTGTATAGCCCTAGCACGCTATGCTTACATATTTGTAACACATTTAAAAAAAAATATGTGGTGACACGAATAATTTGACACCATTTTTAAAGCCATAAGACTATGGTAAAAGTTTACCCCAGTATGACCTTCAACATAATTCACGATGTACCTACTGAAGTATACTTTGTAGCTGGGGAATATATATATTTCTTAAATCCTTGAGTCATGACAAAATTATTGACAAGGATATACATTCTAACACAATCTGAGCACTTTTAAGTAGAGACTCCTGTACAAAACTACCCCTTGTATTTTGTTCAAACCTCATACTTGAGTCGCCAAACTTTTTAATTTGATAATAGCTCTCTTGAAACTAACAATCACGGCCCACCATTATCAGATGGTTTTTCCCTTGGAACATTGTATCGCAGGAGGTGAACAATCACCAGTATTATCGTTTCCATTTAAGCAAGTCTCTGTTAAACATTTTGTTGGCGTTTTCATCAATGAGGTATCAGAAATGATGGTAGCTTTATTTCTCAGGAAATAGGCATTCCACAACAGAAATACTAGATAGTCTTTGTATTGGTAGTATATATGTGTTGATGTCCACAATATCTCACGCCATCGCTGTCCACCTGGTTTATTAGCGCAGCGGCCCCGATCTTGAAAATGTCTCTAGTTTTCGAGTTACCCTCCCCACCGTATCAAAACGAAAAAAACACAACCCCCTTTATTTTTGAAGAGGATAAATATATAAGATTTAAGAAAATTGATGGTTCGTGTTGAACTATTTGGTGGCGTGGATGATTTCCTATGCCGAAAAATGGAAATTTGGGCTGCAATTACGAATTATATTATTTTTTTTTTTTATTTTTTTAAGGTAAAATAGTACAATCTTAATTTTTATGGTATCCTTTTTGTTATTGAGATGGTTTTTCTTGCATAAAGGGTTTCAGTAATCTCGCTGTGGGGTTTCACGTGATAACAAGGAGGCTTTTTTTAGGAAAAAGGTGATTTTTGGGCTACAACTAATAGACCCTTTATAATATTGTATAAAACAAGAAATCTAAATAATAACTGTCAGAGATTGTATATTCATTGCATGATGAATGAAAATTTGTTTTGCTAAAAAATTAATAATCTTGATATTCTTAAGTTTTTAGCTCAAAAACGTGATTTTTTGACGTCCAAAAAACACCCCCTGCCACCAAAGTTTTTGACCACCAACCACTCATTTTTTAAAATTATTTATTACTATCGTTTGAATAGAAGTTGTTTGCGTTTTTGTGTACGGATGGGAGGGTTGTCGACAATTTTGAAGTACAACCGTCCACTATTAATAATTTTCCAAGTCTGTTTTATATTTAAATGGTCATTGTACAATAGTTTGTCTGGCTAAGTCTGTCATTCACCACTTGTTTTTCCACGACATCGCCAGCGTTTCCCGTCATTGGAAAGCTGTACTTGACACTGTAATGACGTGGCTATTTTGGATAAAGATAGCTATATAAACAACTAACAACTAACTACCTAACTAACTAACTAACTAACTAAATAAATAAATATACATTTATTGTAATTATCAGCTGTTCTTTGGTATTTGATCATACCGAATATTACAGACATCTTCTGCTCTAAACGTCGTGTCATTTTTATGAGCACTTCATACCATTTTTTTTAAACTGCAGAAGACCAAAACTGGGCACTTGAACAAAATTGCCAGATTTTGTTAGCATATATTTTGTGAAAAGTAACGATTTAGAGTAAAGGTAGGTCGGATTAGCCATGCAACATTTTTTTTGGTAAGCAACGTTACCAATAATTAGATATTTTTGGAATAACATCAAAAGGTAGTTTATCCGAACACAAATGAAAGTATTTGCTTGTTCGTTTCGCATACTTTTTAAAAAAATATTTCTAAATAATGGGTTGGTACCGAAAGACTATTAAATCCTTATAAGTTTCCCGTCTTCATGCATAAAATCGACCACAGTCATGTTAACAGGATCGTATGTCTGTCTGAACAACTACGCGTTTTTGCGCATTTGCAAATGAGTAAATGATTATTAACATCCATGAAATAAATCTATGGATATAGAGAGTGCTATTCTTATCCTAGTAATGGGTTGTTTTTAGGGGCGCGGGAAGTGATGACAAGATTTGGCCGATTTTATTGTGGAGGTGTTGTTTGCAACTAATATATATGCATTCATCCAGTTGTTGAGAATTCTGTACAGCTCCGCGAATTTACAGGGTAAAAATCAACATATGACAAAACCACAATAAGTAAATCATAAAACCATGGAGTTATTAGATGAATCCAAATATCAACCAGCACTCTGCCAACTACGGGACATGACCATGTTGTGTAAGGGTACATATCAGAAATCTCATTTGGTTGAAAAATGGCCTGTCTGCTGCATTGGAATAATACTGATGATAAAAAGCATCAGGTTTGATTGGAAAATTATAAATCAAATTATACATCTCAAATGTGCCGAGCAATCTAGGTCAACTCTACGAATACACCGATCCTTGTAAACACCCTTAACAACAGTTGTACTCAAAAGAAAACTTGTCTGTGATCTTCCAAACTTGAGTTTCACGAGCCGTGCAAAAAATAAACAACATAGGGTTTGGGTAGTATTTCGCAGTTATAGCTTAAGTCGTATTCATATTGTAAGAAGAAATGACCTACTTAAAAAAACCTTATTTTTGCGCTGTGATTTTATTCATACATAAAGTTACATGACAGATACTAGGGGACAAATAGTTTAGGATTGAATATTTTCTACCTACCTTGTCGTGTCTGTTTATCCAGACCTGTATCCAGGATAGATATTTTGAGACGAGGACCCCATAAGTAGACCTTTTGACGTAAATCCCGTTTTTTGGTCCATTTTGTAGCAAACAGTGGGGGTTTCGGGGCAACACGGGCCTGTATTTAAGCTCCTATGTGGAAATGGGCGCCTGGGCGCCATTTCCAAAACTACCTTTGTGCAAAATCACATTTCTCATCAGATCTGCAACAAAAAGTCATAGTACGCGTTCTGATATGATATATATCCCTAACGACGCCCCTTAATACCATTTTTGCCACTTTTCAAAAAAATCACGGAGTAGACCCCTGTCTTGTTTTAGGGGAAATTGCCCATAGATCTAACAAGAAAAATAACGCTACCTCGTTTTTTGCGGTGATCGCCAGGTTGGTAGTCATTTTCCGAAAAGGACGTTAAGGATATGGGACGTATATATTGAAACTGCTTAGTAATACCACTCATAGCTTTTTGATATCGGTTTCATTTTGAGACCCACCGAACAAACATAGTGTTTTCCATATCAAATTTCGCAGTGCAAAGGTTACACTTTAGCAGTAATAATCATGTTTTGCGGAATATTCATGCACTGGACATTACATACTTATTACAACTTGATATATCGTTTACAAAGAGAGCTGCTCAAGGCATACTCCACTGGCGACGTCTTCAATTTGACAAATTGAGTATTTGTTTACACGGTGCGAATTCCTAATAAAAATGGATAAGAGATGGCCGATCGATTTGCTTGTCTCAGGGGACAAATTGTAATATGGTCCATATTAGTTTTCATAAGTTTTGGTTGCTCAGTAAACTATCACGATAGCCGGTTCAAGCTGCTTTAGGTAAAATACGCCCGAAAATACGTTGGTTAATAATGTCTGCTCTTGTATTTGTTAAGAACAATGACTAAATATACGACTTACACTTAATACGAAGCGGGAAGGAAAAGGAATTTTTAAATTGGAAAAGTAAACAACTCAATATGCCAGAAGGAATTTCTTTATGTTATTAAAGGGTGATCGTGTAGTATCTAGTTTCGTTAACCAAGGGGCCACTTGTATTCTAACATGTCCAAGGGTATATCATACTCATGTATGACTTCCCGAAATTTGCCCTAAGCAGATTTTTAACATGTTACAAACAACACCTTAAAGGTGCATTTCGTGATTCTAGCACCTTCTGTTTTATTCATTTTTTCACTAGATATCTTTTAGAAATTTTTTTTTCACAAAATTTTAGTCAATTGCGACCTTGCGGTTTTGTGTAACGGACAGAAAATACAAAAGTGCGAATTTCTTACAGATGCGACCGAATTTGCACGTAAGATTAGGTACGCATGGATTACTAAGGCTAACGGTTCAGATGATGTAAAAATCTCAAGTGTATTGAGCTACGTCGGAGGGGCGAGATTGTGGATCACAAAATGTTCCTTTAAATAAGTATATTTGGATTGATTTTACTACCCTATCTATTTTTAGTATACTTAACGACATCCCTCGACTTTAAATTTAATTTAAAAACAGCACCATCTGTTGACAAGAAGTACAACGGCTCTGTCGCCCTCACACTGTATCGAAACTGGAGCACGCGCCAGTAATTGAAGGAGTTTTCGCTGTGCGTTGGCCGCCATACACTATTATAAGTTGAGTGTCTCGTCAACTATCAAATAAATCTTTGTGGTAATGACTCGGCAACGGGGACTCGGCGTTCACCCAAATGGGTTATTCATGGCCGAGTTATAATTATTCTCGCCCGGACGTCACTCCCATGTGTGAACACGTCTTTGGTACATTTTAATGTAAGTGATCACCTCGATCAGTTATGTAGCATGTCTCCACAACGACTACAACTAACCTCACACTACGACTACAACCAACCACACCCTACCCGCACCGATGACCTATTTCTGGGCTCTTTGAACGCATACACACATCAATCTCTGTATCGACTGAAAATACTTTTCTACCCTACATTAGCTGGTACCTCATTATTTCATTAAAAATCACATCACCATAATCCCAAATAAGCTTTACACTCAATTTATCTTACCCCATTATTTCATTAGGCAGTTCAAGAAGTACGCCAAGATGATTTCTTTGTGTCGGAATGGAGGAATTTGTTTAGTAAAGGAACCCTCCGGTTCACTGGTCGTGTTTCAGTATTTTTCTAACCAAATCCGATTAATTTTGCATAGCAAGTTGGCTGATTAAATTTTCCACCATGTGGGTGCTTGAAATAGGTTAATTAGTTATCGTTGAACGGAGTGATGTCGATGTAAACTGGTTAGAGCCGGATGATTGCAGAAACTCACAAGCAAAATATCTAGAGATCAAAATCATTTTAGACCAAAACTGACCTGTCAATTTTTCAAAACCCCGTCTGAAGGAATCGGTGAACACGAGGGTTGTCTTATTCCGCTAAAATAGTGTCCACACGTACCGAGCGATGCGCGCTTTGACAGTTACCCCAACTATATATATAGACATTTGCAGTTAAACCAGTGACTTGTCGGGTTGACTGATTGTTTCTAGTTGTTCTGGAACTCATTGCTTTGATTTTTTGCGCCCGTCTCTGCAAGAAATCAGAAACTCCTATTGGTATAAGACACTTCAATATCAAACACTCAAGGTCAGGTTCAACTGAAATTTTAGAATAAGCTTCGCTTTCTAGCGTGGTTCACTGGTAGGATTCGCTTTGGTCCCAGGTTCGAACCCCGGTAGGGTCACTACTGGGGATTTAATCGCGGGTACTAAAGGTCTGGATTTGATTTGTATAAAACATGAATAAACCAGAATTCCCCTCCCGGTGGCTTCATTTGGGTTGGGCAAATAAACACGAGATTCCGTCCTTCGGTCATGTACAGAGGGGAGATCGTAACCTGTATGTGTTATATCCCAGTCAGGTGTCGATGAAGAGTAGGATGGATACCCCTAGTAGAGTGGTTACCCACTGTTTTGGGATATTCTGAGGGCTCGGTCTCTAAATTCTTATGAAATAAAATAAATCAATAAATAAATCTAGGAACAAAAAACAAAAGAAACGCAAGAATCATGATTAATGCTTAAAATATCAACTCACAGAAACAATGGACACAAATTTCCACAAGGGTGAGAGTTCAGTACGCCGGAGTTTACTCTTTTGTTCTTCTCCAAACTGTTATTATTTTTATTATTTTATTTTTGTTCTCGAAATTAGTCCAACTGATTTTCTTCATAGTTTAATAAAAAGGTGCAGTCCGATCGTCATTGATATTAGATCGAAAAGCTGATTTTCTCATTGGTCTTGGCAATTTGAGCCCCCACATTCATTCATTCCCAAGATATAAACAAAAAAATACCACCGTTTTAGTGTTAACCATCAATATAGCACTGTATGAATAGGGCTTTGCCACATCCAGTATTGCGTCTCCCATCAAAACTGCAAGTTTGTTCACCACGGTACTTGATGGGGTGTATGTGCAAGTGCCCAGGCTCTCATATCATATGTGCGTATGTGGATAGACTCGTTGCCTCGTAGGCTCACGTTCTAAGTAAAACAATAGCATATAGGTTATCTTTTCGAGAATCGAATCCTTACGACTACGAAGAGATAAAAATGTTATTATACAGCCAACATGATTACCGGCCACAGGGATAGTCCGATTATGACCTAGTCTAACGTCTCTAGTAGGTTTTTCCAACATCCACGTGTCTCAGTTTAACATAATGGACAACGTACGATAGATAAGGTACATGTCACAATGTTAAATTAATGTTAGTATTTCAAGGGGTGCCTTTGAAACTTTAGCCCATATAGAACGATTTCAAGATCAGAACCAGATTAGTGATGATATATCAGGAGAGCTCGAGTATGTGGACGGATGCGTTCGCTTGGGTGTTCGGGAGGACAGGTCTGGTCAGCTAACCTATTGGCATCCTGTGCAAGAATCCTCAGCTATAGTACGGGTATACCATCTGGCACTTTTTGCTGAAATGTGATGACTTCCTTGATTACATTATATTGCTATCTGGTTGTCTCATCGTCTTGAGTGATTTCAACGTGCCCATTGACATTGCCCAAAAGTATGACTCTAAGCATCAACTAACCAGCAAATCATCGGCTGGAGTCCACACACGGTCCAACAAGTCTTATCATCAACTGGACCCGCTACTCGTGTACTACTCAGTCCAGCATCTGCATCGATTTTGATTACAATCGGGTGTTCTTTTTTCATCTTCGGAAGCAGAAACAGAAAGATTCCAAGAGCAAGTTATTTGTAACTGCCAACAATCACAGTGCGTCTTGCTAACATATTTGTATGGATATACCTGAACACAACTCAAGCCAATTAAGCTAAGGTTATTTTTGCAGTTGGACGCCGTGTGCATGGCACGCCATTTATGCAGGACCTCCATTGGCCTCTTATACAGCTTCATATCTACATTCCAAGAAGGACTGCACTGGGATCATAATATGCCACAACCCGACTCACTTGATTTCGACCATCCAAACTGAAGATTGGTGACCGATCATTCCATCTTGCAGGATCTAAGCTGTGGAATTGGATTCCTTCAGCATTCTTAGAAGTAACCCCTAATTTGAAAAACATATTGCGAATATACTGGTGGTGTATACAAATCAATATTTCAGTTAATCGAGATATCAAATAGGGAGGGGTGACAAATTCCAGTTTCCAGGTGGAAAATTCCAGTTTTTAATTAAAGAGGTATTAAAGAGGAGAGAGTTTATAAATTGTGTTAAAATGCTGTGGTGGTTCATTTCGTTTGTTGCAGTACATTTCGGCATTACTTCATGACCCTACCTTGAATAGAGATTAAAGGGCGCCCGCTGAACTATTAGCATTTTCTAAGCGAAACGTACATGGCGCCCACTTTAGGTCTCGATTTCGGTAAGCCCTGTAACTTCACCCAGTGGGTGCATTTCTTTCAAAATTTGCTCAAAATTAATAAATTAAAATATTGGCAATCAATTATCAAATGATATTGAACCACTGAGAATCGTTCTAATTGATTATAACGTGTTGACGTGTTTTTTTTGTTCAGTTTGTAGAAAAAATCTTTACAAATATCAAAAGGATGTAGATACCATTAAGAGGTAAGTATTTTCTACTGCTTCGGTGCCCGCTACAAGGCGATTTTATTGTGTTGAATAATTCACCCCGACATCGCATTGACATGAGAGCCTGACAGGACAAAGACTATTTTCTTACAACGTTGTCAACCTTATTGTTTTATTTATTTGGCCTCAAGACCAATGTTTTTCTCATCTAAACGTTCTTCGGTGATTTAATTTCACTATGAAAGCATAGTGCATCCGTTTTGATTTTTTTATCTTTCGCTCTCTCATTCTCTCCCTGCCTTTCTGTTTGCCGTGCCTTTTCCACACGCCTCTTGACTCTCTCTCTCTCTCTCTGTGAATTGAATTGAAAGTCGTTATATAATTAATAATTATAATTAATACAATTATAAATTTAATATAATTGTGTCAATCATGCTTATTTCTGTGCAATGCGATTACGATCTTTGATCTCTAATATCTAAAATAATTGAAACATATAAGTAAACACATTAAATTGCGATGATCTGTTATAGTGTACTATGCCAACTAACATTAAACCACATAGCCTCAGCACACCTTATAGATTTTCGCTGGTCACAAGGGCCCAGATAAACAAAAAACATTCCTGGGAAGCATGCGGGGACGCAGCTCTAAAAGGCCGCAGAAACCTAATCAACCTACAATGTACCAGCTCCTCCATAACCCTTGGATGATGGATCGAGGGGACAAGTACCGCCAATTACACTAAAAAATAATGTACTGTATGTACTCAATAAAATTAAGTGTAACAGGGTTGCATTTCATTTTATTGATTAATTTCAATGAGCAATATTTTAAGGTTACTCATGTATTTTAATTGCGATAGCTCAAAATGTATGAATCGGTACAAATCATAATAATTTTTCTGCATTGTACTCAAAATCACACTACTGTACTTTACTGCGCTTATTTTGAAAGTACACAAAGAAATTATCAAGTTAGTCCAATTATTAATCAAGTTTCTGGAACTCAATGTTGTAGTTATGTGGGGAAATAGGGAAAAGAAAAGAGGGAAAACGAGGGAAAATGTTTGAGGTACTATGTGCCTTTTTTTACATTGTATTATCATATATTAATTTATATACATTATCTTTCTTTCAAAATAATAAAGTGCGAATTAAAATGAGCAAATACCATTCAAAACATGAAGGACTACTATATACTTTATATTTTCACTTCAAAAATTTAAAGTGCAAATACGCCACTAAATTACGTGTTTGTGCTCTGTTTGGTTTTACAAATTGTCTTGTTTTTATAACTTTTATTAACTTAACTGATTTTAGTCTGGTTTAGTTAAACGTATCAACCATTACAACAATCAATTACGATTCATCTAGTGTAAAATGAGTAATTGTTACTATTTTTGGCACAATTTACCGTAACTTCGTATATATGTGTATGTTTGAATTGTTAAACTTTTCTCAAATTAAATAAGTTAAGAGCATTTGGGACAATTTTATGCTCTTACTATTTACATATTTTGAGTATTGAATGAAGTATGAGTAATCATTTTGAGTCACAATTACTAAGCACACGGATATTTTTAGTGTATGCACTCGGTCTCGAGTCCAGGCAATATATGGTATTATAAGAACCCAAGTCCAAGGCCTTGCCGACTGAGCTGATCAATTTCTATATATGTAGCAAAATCGCAGACTATAGATGTTTTCATGTTTAGAAAACCTTCTGTACAAACATTTTAACTTTTGGGTTTTTATTTCAGTGCATTATCAATGTTAAAATATGATTTATGAATATAAATATGTGTTAATATTCTAGGAAAGGAGGCCGGTGTGGCATGAGATAATTCCTCTGGACTCATAGTGCACCTACAACGGTGAGAAGAATAGGGCACTTGAATCAGTTGACTCTCAACTCACACAACATTAGTTTCACGCTTTATTCCGTGGTCGTCTATGGAGTCCGGACTATGGCTCCGGGCGGACTATATCTCTTTTCACAACGGTATGAAGGCGGTTTCCTTTTAAACAAGACCGCACTCACAGATGGGACCATATGCGATGTGACCAAGCCAAATGGGTCATTTGTCGCTTATATTTATTTTGTGATTTAATCCAATATAGCATTCAACTTAATACTTGTATTTCATTATTTTGAGCAACACTAAAAGGATCGTTAACTCTAATTCTGATGGGGATCTCAGAAATGTATGCATGAAGGGCAGTTTAAAACTGATTTTTTTAATTTGTTTCCCGATGGTAGCTTTATGTCTCAGGGAATAGGCATTCCACAACAGAATGCTTAGATAGTTTATATTGGTAGTTATTGTTGGTGATGCCACAAGATACCTCACGCCATCGCTGTCCACCTGGTTTATATGAGGTATTGTAAGTCTGTTTATAAATTTAAATGGCAATTGTACAATGATGTTTGTCTGGCTAAGTCTTTCACCACTTGTTTTTCCACATCGCCAGCGTTCCCGTCATTGGAAAGCTGTACTTGACACTGTAATGAACGTGGCTATTTTGGATAAAGATAGTTCAGATAACTAAATGAATGAATAATAAATAAATAAATAAATAAACGTTTATTTTTAAGTGTCTCATTCTTTGGTATTTGAGGCATACCGAAGAGGGCATCTTCTGCTCTTAACGTCGGTGTTATTTTTATGAGCATATCATTGTTTATAAAGGATAACTGCAGAGACCAAAACTGGGCACTTGAACACATATTCCAAAATTGGCACAGAGTTTGTAACGTTAACAACAACAGAATATTTTTGAATAACATCAATAGGTAGATATTATCCAAAAAACAACCTGAGAGTATTGCTTGTTGTTGCCATAATTTTTAAAGAGATATTTCCTAAAAAAATAGAGTGGTACCGAAATGTACTATTAAATCCTAAATTATAATTTACCTCGTATTCATACATAAAATTGACCATAGATCATTTTAACAGGATCGTATGTCTGTCTGAACAAATACGCGTCTTTTTTTCACATGAGTAAGTAATATACATCCATGAATATAGAGAGTGCTATTCTTATCCTAGTAATGGCGGTGTTTTCAGGAGTGCGAAGTGATGACAAGTTGGATGAATTTTATTGTGGAGGTTGTTGCAACTAATATGCATTCATCCACTGTTGTTGAGAATTCATGTTACAGCTCCGCGATATTTTACAAGGTAAAAAATCCACATCTGACTAACCACAATAAGTAAATTATAAACCAGAGAGTCCTATTACATGAAATCAATATCAACCAGCACTCTCAACTACGGGACATGACCATGTTGTGTAAGTGTACATATCATGAAATCTTATTTGGTTGAAAAATGGCCTGTCTGCTGCACTGGAATACATACGGATGATAAAAGGCATCAGGTTCGATTGAAAATTGGTAAATCAAATTATACATCTCAAATGTGCCGAGCAATCTAGGTCAACTCTACGAATACACCGATCCTTGTAAACACCTTAAGCAAACAGTTGTATCTGCAAAGAAACTGTCTGTGATATTTCCAACTTGAGTTTCACGAGCCGTGCAAATAAATAAAACAATAGAGGTCTGGGTATTATTTCGCAGGTACAACTTAAATCGTATTCATATTGTAAGAAGAAATGGCCTACTTAAACAAACCTGATTTTTGCGCTGTGATTTTATCCATACATAAAGTGACATGACACTAGCTGACAAATAGTTTAGGATTGAATATTTTCTACCTAGCTTGTCTTTGTGTCTGTCTATCCAGACCTGCATCCAGGATAGGTATTTTTTGGGAGGAGGACTGGACTGTTGGACGTAACCCCTTACAAAATCCCATCTTTGGACCCATTTCGTGGCAAAACGTGGAAGATTTGGGGTTATGTAAGCTCCTATGTGGAAATGGACGCATGGATGCCATTTTTAAAACCTCAAAAAATTACATTTATTATCAGAGCTTTTTGTAACAAAAAATTTAATGCATAATAAGCATTCTGATATAATATATCCCTAACGACCTTTAATGCATTTTTGCCACTTTTCAAAAATCACGGAGTGGGCCCCTGCATTGCCTCTAGATCTATCAAGAAAAATAACGCTACCTCCTGTTTTGCGGTGATCGCCAGGTTGGTAGTCATTTTCCGAAATGACGTTAAGGATATGGGACGTATAGACTGCTAAGTAATACAAATCGTAGCTTTTGATATCGGTTTCATTTTGAGACCCACAGAACAAATATAGTGTTTTCTATATCAAATTCCGCAGTGGAAAGGTTACACTTTAACAGTAATAATCATGTTTTGCGGAATATTCATGTACTGGATATTACACACTTATTACAACTTGATATACATATCGTTTACGGGAGAGCTGCTCAAGGCGTACTCCACTGGCGGCGTCTTCAATTTGACAAATTGAGTATTTGTTTACACGGTGCGAATTCCTAATAAAATGGATAAGCGATGGCCAATGGATTTGCTTGTCTCAGGGGACAAATTGTAATACGGTCCATATTAGTTTTCATAAGTTTTGGTTGCTCAACTAACTATCACGATAGCATGTTAGAGCTGCTTAATATTACGCTGGTTAATAACGTTAATGCTCTTGTACTTGAAAATAATGCTAGAAACACTGACCTTACCACTTACACTTAATACGAAGCGGGAAGGAAAAGGAATCTTTAAATTGGAAAAACAAACAACCCAATATTCCAAAAGCAGTCAAAGAGGCGACTGCTGAGAAAAGAGCAGAACTGAATACTCTATGAGCTACAGAAGGAATTTATTTATGTTATTAAAGGGTGATCGTGTAGTATCTAGTTTCTACACCCTCATTTGAAACTCTATTTAAGTTAACCAAGGGGCCACTTGTATTCTACAAGATACAAGATTCAATATTTTATTTCCATAAAAAGCATACAGATTAGACATAATACAAAATGATATAAGAAACATTTTATGGAGGAAAAGGCTGGGAGGCCAGGGAGACCCGTAAAGTAGCCTTTCGATTACATGGATCATAATGGAATAAATTAAAAGTAGTAGAACATAAAACTACAAGACAGGACAAAGTGACGAAGGACCGTGTACAATTTTTAAAGTTAATTATGTTTAGAAATAATATTTTGCTTGAGCTTTTTGCGGAAGCATTTGACGGAAGTAGATTTTTGTAAGATCATTTCCAAGAGCACTCCGAAGAATGGGGCCCTTGGTTCGTACAGACAGGGTTAGAGAACGATTTCTTATTCTTAGTTAAATTAACATCATTAACATGTCTGTTCTTGTAGCTATGAACATCAGAACGTTTTGTGAAATATGTATTAAAGGCGATGGGCAAATCATTTACTGAATACTTGTATACACGAAAGCACCTAATTCAAATATATAGATACCATTAACAGTTAATACATTATATTTTTGAAAAAGAGGACCAGTATGAGCTCTGGAGTGACTTTTTGGTATTGTTCGTATTGCCCATTTTTTGAAGTTTTATTAATTTTGTCTAGACAGGAAATTCCCCATATAAATATACCAAAGTTGGCAAATCATTTACTGAATACTTGTATACACGAAAGCACCTAGTTCAAATATATAGATTCATTACCAATGAATACATATCTATTTTTGTTATAAAACAGTATCAGTATGAGCTCTGTAGTGACTGTTTGATATTGTTCGTATTGCCCATTTTGAAGTTAAGCTTCTCTAGACAGGAATTTCCCCATATCAATATACCAAAGTTAAGGTAGGGTAAAATTAAAGTGTAATATAGAGTTTAATATACTTCTGGCAAGAACATTTTAAATTCTAACATGCCCAAGGGTATACCATTCTCATGTATGACCACCCGAAATTATAAATATAAGTATTTGTATTTGAGAGAGAGAGAAAGAGACGCTGCAGTTGCGCAATATCCAATATCGGCGATTCTTCAAATACAAAAAATGATGTCAATCACTCGGGGAACTATCATACTAAATCAGGACAAAATTACGCTATAAACAATACCTGCATGATGTCGAATACAATACTCATGTTGTTTGACACTGATCACTAAAGTATAGTTTGTGGCGATACGGATATTGAACAACAAAGATAACTTAATTGTCAGTAAATGATTTGTTTTCCGATCGGACACCATGCTCATGTATGACCTCCACAAATTATAAGTATTTGGTATTTGTGTATCTGATTACAAATGTACCCTAAACAAGTATTTCATTGTGATTTTGATACCTAAGCAAGTAATTTTATGAAAGCTGTGTTGGAGGCGATAAGAATGACAACAGAGAGAGAGAGAGAGAGAGAGAGATTGCTGTTGCGCAATATCGGCGATTCGTCGAATACAGAAAATGATGTCAATCACTCGGGGAACTATCATACAAAATCAGGACAAAATTACGCTATAAACAATATCTGCATGATGTCGTATACAATACTCATGTTGTTTGACACTGATCACTAAAGTATAGTTTGTGGCTATATGGATAGTAAACAACAAAGATAACTTAGTTGCCAGTAAATGATTTATTTGCCGATCGGACACATCTCGGAAGAGTTTAGCAAACAACAGATATAGGTAAAATTGACTATGTACATAAAATATTATTTTGAAATCAAAATATTTTAAGACCGAGTGATTGTAGCTGCCAATAGGCAATGTTTTTAACTTGCTAACATGCAGCTGCACCATCATGATATCAAGATATCACAGTGCTTCAATCAGCTTCGGAGTAGTGTTTGATATTTCAGTGGACATGCATGAACACATCTCAAGCCATCAATCAATGTGAATTATCAGCTTCAAAATTTGTGGTGCATTCGACGGTTCATTGATAAAGAGGCATTTCATTCTTTTATTCGTGCCTTGGTCACTAGTTGACCTGAAAATTGAAACGCACTCCTTTATGGCATTAGGTCACAAGAGCTTTTAGGATTACAGCCCGGAACAAGGCTGCTAAATTATTTTTGTAGTTGGACAGGACACCCGAGTACGTGTGTGCATGTCACGACATTCATGGCTTTCTGTACAGCAACATATTAACTTCAAGCTTCTGGTTCACCTTTGCTAACTAGTGTCTTCATGATCAATGACCAGGGTATCTCACTGCCGATCTTCATATCTACACGTCAAGAAGGCTTGGACTATGATCATTAATAGCCACAACCAGATTCAATAGACTTCGACCATCCAAACTGAAGATTGGTGAGCGATCATTCCATCTAGCATGTCTAGCAGGACCTTAGCTGTGGAATTCTATTCCTTCAGTAATCCTATCACAATTGTAAGAGACAATATTGAGAGAAGCACACTAGTGGTGTACACGAGTCAATATTCCGGTAAAACGGGATAGTTATGGAGAGGTGATAAATTTGAAAATCTCAGTTTTCTTTAATTTTCTCTGGTCTTAAAATACGGAGGAGTCAATATTATGGAACTGGTTTCTAGTGACCCCATACATATAGAGCCTATGGAAAATGGAAAAAAACGTGACATTTTTTTTGCTTAGATTTTATTCAGTTATTAGAAAAATACTTATATTATTTTCTAAATTTCTTTATCAAAAGGATGATGAAATAATAATACAAAAGCGATTTTATTGTGCTTAATAATTCACCTCGTCATTGCATTGTGACAGCCTGATAGGAGCTTGAGTATTTTCTTACAACGTTGTCTGCCTATTGTGTTATTCATTTCGCACCAAGAGCAATGTTTTTGTAATCCAAATGCTCTCTGATGATTCAATTTCACTATGAAAGCATGGTGCATCCGTTTTTATTCTAGTTTCTCTCACTCTCTCTCTCTCTCTCTCTCCCTCTCTCTCTCTCTCTCTCTCTCTCTCTTCCTCTCCCTGTCGTTCTGTTTGCCCTGTCTTTCCTCGGGCTCTCTTTGACTCTCTCTCTCTCTCTTGAATTGAATTGTAATTGTGTAAATTATGCTTTCTTATGTACAATGCGATTTCAATCGTTCTATTATAGTGCACTATGCCACACTGACATTAAACCATACTGCTTCTGCACACTCACAGATGTTCCTGGGAAGCATGCGGGGACGCAGCTCTAAAATGCCGCAGAATCCTAATCAACCTACAATAACCATCGCAACCAATAAGTACTAGCTCAGGCTCCTCAATAGCCCCTGGGTCGAGAGGACAAGTACCGTCAATTGCGTACACGGTCGCACGGATGTTTGAGTCCATGCGATTTAATCGTACTACAAAGACTCCAAGTCCAAGGCCTTGCCGATTGAACTAATCAATTATTTGTATGTGATATAAATGTAGCAAAAATCGTTTTCATAACTTCTCAGACTATTGGTGTATTTTCAAAAATGTTGGAAAACAATGGCATGTACTGTACATACAAATTTTACTCCTTTTTTTTTACATGTTTTAACGCTAAATTATTTTTGCCCAAGATTTTATGAAATTGCCAAAACATCACTTGCACATATTTTGGTGAAAAAAAATCAAATCGGCCATGGCGTTCTTATACTAATTAGCATAAATAAGCATTTCAAATTTGTTTTGCCCCTTAGATCGTACTGGGGTAACTTATTTTTTATTTCAGTAATGTAATTGTCCTAATATTATGAGCCTTATTATATAGATTTTTTTTTAAATCCGTATAAGCGATTTTTATTTTTTCTCTGTCATGTGGTCTTGCTTGTGTACCTCATCAATGACCAGTTTGGGTAAAAATTTCAATGGCAAAGTGGTTTTCAGAGGGGGTCCACACCTTATGTGCGGAAGACCTCTTGCACTTAAGTGTTAATAGACGGCATTATTAAGTAAACGTCAAGGTCCAGCTTTTCAATCAAGACGCCTAATAAAGACTATCTGTCTGAATAGCACTTAACCAAAGAGTGATGTAAGGAGCTATTTCTGAATTCCCGGCACAACAACAACAACAACAACAAACTTCTCGTCTACGTTTCAAATTTGAAGAACAAGTTATAAAGGAAACTGCTGTTGTGTATATGTTTGGAAATAATTAAAGTCAGCTTTATAAAGAAAGACTTTCTATGTTATGTAGCATTAATATTTTTGTAAAGTTTTATGCACCAATTGCCTGTCTTTTCCTTCATATTTAACAAAGCTTTTAGCTTCTGCACAGTCTTATGGATTTCACCACGTTCGAATTTTCAGATTAGATGTTAATGGACATCATTTTGTCAAGATTTGCAGAACCTTCCTGACCTAAACCTAAATGGCTGTATTTTCCTTAATTAAAAAGTAACAATAAATAAATAAATAATGTGACATTTGTTTATGTTTGTGGTGCCCCCTGTTGTTGTAAGAGAGAAAGCCTGAAAAACTGTCAGGCAATATCCCCTATACTGGGGAAATTTGTTTTTGTATTTGGTTTGTTTGTTTGTTTGTTTGTTTTTTGCTGTAATTTTGGTTTCAAGTTAAATAATACCAAAAGGTTCTGCAAGTAAATTATGACCAGATTTTATGTGGTCTGTCATAGAAACTACTGCAATATTTTGCCTGTCAGAAAACAAGAGAGGGCGTCCTGAATGTCAACATGTGACATCATAGGTCACATCATCTATACTACAGGGATTATAATCTGTGCTATACACCACGGTTATTGCTATGTACAATCATTGTGTTGGCTATTTTATTACCTAGAATGTAGCAGGAATATCACTAGTATTTTAAGTAGAATCTAAATTCGTCTATATCGGGATTCGGGTAATTTGTTAGGTTAATATTATTCTTAACACAATTTTTCTATTTCAATTCATTGAATGGTATTTCATGCAAAATAATGACTTACAACATAAATGTTTGTAAGCTATTTTTCATGGCTAAAACTATGTAAATGTGCACGTTGCTACTGTTAATTAGGATTATTTCCATATTAGGATTTAACAGATCAGATATTGCTGATACACTGTTGTGAATGTATATCAACTCCAAAAGTATCCTTTTTTTAAAGTTAATGAAAAACACATTGATCTCAATTGATAGTTCTTGGTCGTGAGAAGGTGGTCTGTATTGTAGCCTATACTCTGTCCTCAAAATCAAGTGACAGGAGGAGATTTTTTGAGGATACAAATTTCTCTCAAATTGCACTTGATCGGTTGTAGACCGATCTAATACATTGGTAAGCATTCCAAATATGCAAAAAACCTGGGTTCGAAAAAAATTGAGGGCACTTCTCTCTGGAAATGTCCTCGTGTCTCTTTAAAATGTTTCAAACCTGGTACCTGAGATCCATGCATGATGCTAGATACTAGAACGATCAATTAAAAAAGATGCACACAGTGTTGAATTAAGAAGAGTCTAGAAAGTAGTGAACATTGTTCAACATTTAAAGTATAAGAAAAGAAATCTCGCATTATCTCTATATATGAGTTGCATTCAAGTCAAACAAAATGGCAATTATTTTAAAATTGGAAGCTGCGCTACCATTAGTATGATGAGTTTGGGTCTCCCTCCCACACACACTGGTGTTGATTGCGTAGCCTGGGGAGGTTCAAATCATAGTCTGTGCATAAAGTGTCAAGTTAAGACACCTAATTAATTCGCTACCCACTTCCAAAAAGGAAATCATTCATAACAGGAAAAATACACTTTCTTAGCATACGTTTGTTTTGTCAAGATTTCGAACTAGAAGTGGTCAAAAGTTCGATTAAATCGGCTCCGCTCGCGACTCCCTCTTCTCGAAACCAAGTGTCGTGCAGTTACTAATATATCAGTGCATTGGAAAATCTTTTATAATTGCCGCGGGAAATTTTTAACCTAGAAATTGCGAATTCGATTAATAAACTTTAAAAATCGTCTGCTTTATTTTACTGTTTGAACGAAAGCCGTGGGTGTAGGACAGATGAGAATCATTTCAGGAAAGCCAACAAGTGGGTGTTTTTTTTTATTAGCGTATTTTTTTGCGCGCGCGGAGGGACTTACAAAATAATGTTCTCCCGGTGACATATATTTCTTGAAAAATATGAAATGGAGTAAATACAGTAAAGCGGCAATAAAATTATCCAGCTTGAACGGATTGATTCCGACTTAAGTGAACTTGAACGGTGGCATTCAAAACAAAACTTAAAATATGACTAAAGCCGCTGTTTTCTAAGTATTTACGTGAACGGCTCGCAGCCCGTAGCCAGGATTGATTTTAGTGGTAAGGATTTTCCCAAATGTGGATCTGAACCTAGGCGAGCGGTCAAGTTTCAAAAAGTGCTTTATTTTTCGAGTAACCCCTCCCCTCGGTACAACAAAACACAACCACTTTTATTCAAAGGCCAATTATATAGGATTTATGAAACTGATGGTTGTGGTAAAAAATTTGGTGGCAGGGGTGTTTTGGCCAAAAAACCCTATTTTGGGGCTAAAAATAAAGAATTTTAAATTTAATTTAATTTTAAATCCAAACGCACAACATTCTGATACATAAGTACCTTTTTGTTTTAGATCTACATTTTAAACATTGCATAAAAAGGCCAGATTATATTTTTGCTGCACAAAATGCAGTAGAAGGAGTTATTTTGGGGTAGAAAGGTAAACTTTTGGCTAAAAATCAACAAAAATAATAATTTTTTTCCTTAAAAAATGGACAAATACACCACAATTGTTTGTAGTAACATCATGATTTTTATAGATTATATTCTGTATATTGTGTGCAGTCTCCATACAGACTTTGGCAGCTATATTTAATACTAACAATTGGCTAGAATGTGTTTTTTGCCATAAAAATGCCATTTTGGTGAACAATTGAGAAAATGATAATAAATTTAAAAAAATATATTTTCTGCCAAATAACTGAAAGATTAAACACTTATTGTTACTTTTTTGGTAGCCTTATGTTGTAATTGATTCCAAAAATAAGTCTTGCTCAACAAATTGGTTGAAATGGGAATTTAGTTAAGAGCCATTGGTGCCTAAAACAGCAAAACTGAAAAAAATTGCATTTTTGGCAAACGTTTCATATCTATACAATAATTACTGTTTTTCTGCAAACAGCTACAAAATTTACATTCAGCGGCTTTCACTTTTACAATCCTGCAAATTGTTGACAGTTACTAATAGTGCCAGGGCCCGTTCCCCAAATTCTCCAACTTCGGACAATTGTCCACTCAGGCGATACAACATTGCATTAGATTTACGACTGAGTTTTTGAGAACGGGTCCCTGGGCACTTACTTTCGTGGTTTATGATTTTCTTGGACATCTGCACACACGTAGTTCGCCTATTGCAATCTGATTAGTGGGCACACCTTTTGCGGGGATGTGCTCATTATTTCCAATAAATAAGATGTCTATCCAAACAGCTACACCGATTTCATAGACGTTTCATAAAGTCCCATTGATGCAAAAGAGGTATTAAAATTGATTCCGTCCATGCGCTTTATAACGTTGTGCAGGAGTGCTTGACGGAATGAATGGCAAATACTCAATTTTCATCATGGGACTTCTATATAAAACGTCCTACCTAATGGATCAGAAATAAGAGAAGGGCACCATTCATGCGTGACTGCCTTGCATACGGTACACGTACCCAGGCAGGAATGCCTGACGGGTCTCTTCTCTTATATCCTTCTCGCGGAAAGCCAAATTTCATGAGCCAGAGTGAAGTAATTTACACATAAAGGGAAGCAGAAATGTAATACCACCTTACAAAACATAATGAATAGTGTGATGATAAGGACCTATTTTAGTGTTGATAAATATTCTCAGAATATGTTGTAAATTTCAAACCCTCCCTTGCTTGGAAATGCCTGTTTTTCAACTGAAATTTGATGTATATATATGGGAACAAAGGAATAAGAGTGTACATAAGCACTGCGCAGTTGACTCAATTACCGTGTTAGTTTTTTTTTTTCAAACTCTTGTGCCATGGTCGGTACTTCTATACCTCGCCCTCTCCAGTTGTTAGTGCTTGCATATTGGTTTTGTAGATTGAACGAGGATGTGAACACAGCAGATTTGTCGACATTCTGATATTCCTGATTTGCAAAATGTTTAGTCTTCACACAATATTGTTTTTGGGCTGGGATCTTAAACAGTTGGGGGGGCCATACAGGTATGTAAACATATTTTTGGCATTATGGGGAAGAGGGGTGTCACCAATCTTCTTTTTAAGAATGAATCTATATTATCTGTATATCTAGACAACAATCTCTAGGATTTGGGTTATAAAATTTATACTGCGACCCCCACCATTTCGTCGGCGCGTTGAATGTGGGCCAGTGGTGGGTATCCACCATAAACATGTGGAAAACTCATGGCCATATACTATCCCGTCCTCGGCCTTTATTCTTGCATTTAAAATTTTCAGAAATAACCCTTGCATTGGAGTTGATTCTCGACTCCGACGGTTTTAGAAAAGCACAGTATTACTTAACGCAATAGTAGCACGGTTTTTGAGAGCGCCCCAATTTTTCAAAAAATTGAGATTGTTACAAGTTGCATGGCCTAACTGGCTAGTAAACTACCTGTTAATGATTAAGCTCTACATGTCCTATGTTCGCAAACGAAGGAGTTTTGTACCTAGATAATATTAATCGGGGAACTCCCCGATAATAATCACGGCTGCTGAACGGCCTTCTATATGAAATCGCCGGGTACATACGTCAGTACGATCTCGCTCCATCATTAGTTGTTTTTGTTCATGCAGTAATGAGGTCATTTTCTTGAGGTGGCACATTTCTCATGGACGGACATAAATTAAGCATTTCCAGCTCTGCCGTAAGTACACTCTGGGATCCCACTTCTAATTACACAAATCGCTCAATTTTATTATAAATACGCAATTTTTTGAGTCATTCTCGTTGCAGGTGTAGGTTTTTTCTAGACATTACCAACATAGCTTTTGCACAGTGCGTAAGCCAGGTGGGCAAGGGGGCATATTGCCCCCTCTGACAACTTTTTGAGGGGAAATCGGGAATAACCCTGATGTTTATGTTAAATCAGCCCTCTTTTTGGATTCTTTGCCCTGCGACTGGGAATTTTTGCTTGTGATCGTGGAAATTGTTGCCCCCCGGGATTGCCCCCATCAGAACACCCGGGGGGGCTACTCGCCTGGCTTTTGAAATTATAAAATATAATTTTGAAATTGGGGGCGCTCTTCGAAATTGCTAATAGTGCTTTAATAACTAACATTATCAAATATTTCGTCGAGATTTTGGGTTTACGTGTTAACCAATATGAACAACGTCGAAATGGAGGATTTCGGGACAACCACGCCTGATATCAACCGCCTTACTTCACCGCCCTCTCTAATTTGGATACGCGTCCGTAAAGTGTGGAGTCTGTGTCACAGACTGCGAAAGATATTCATCTACATTATACTGCTCGAAGATTAACGTTTCATTCCCGTCAGGCGATGCATGCAAAATGAACTAATCTCAAATATCTCCGGAAAACGAAGGGTTCCATGGAGATTTTTGCATCATGGTTCCTTTACTTATGTTTACGTATCGTAATTGGTCTGAACCTATAGAACCTATCGAAAAGGGCACGTTTTTTGTCGGGTCTTCGGGCTCGCCACACGGAAAGTTCTCACGTTCATATTTTCATATTTTTATTTTGTCACTTCACAAACATGTATAACAAATGATAAACCTTACTAATACGGATAACCATAGGTTATGTACAAGGAGCTTCTATTTGTGTAATACAGAAGATCAAGTAAATACTTAACTATGGTTAAATGAGAGCTTACTTTGCAAATTAACCTATATATTGTGTCAATTACAGGAGACCCAATACCAAGCAGTATTTTGAATGCATACAGTGAAGGACGAGGAAACTGCTAAACGCAATGCGTGAAGTCGCAGTTGCCCTCTGCAAAAGGTAACAAAAAGTCCCACTTAAATCCCAAAACTAGCACCAAGGGGGTGTGGCAGACGAGACATATGTACATACGACCAACTATGTACAACCATGGGTTCTGAACTTATGTGTAGAAATGAATGACAAGTTTTAGAGGAGTCAAAACGATATAAGTGTTAATGGGATATGAATATATAGCAGAAATACAAAGAAGAGAAAAAAAAAAGACAATCTACTTAGAAGGAATGTCTCATACACTTGCATGAGACGTTTAAACTATTTTGAAAAGGATGATAGGGGGGGGAATTCTGGAGTTCAGAGGGCAGTTGCATCCATACTTAGGACTTGGGATTTTGGAGGTATTCTGCAAAACAGTGTTGTGGGTGAAGGGGTCATTAGCGTGCCTGGTATCATAGTTGTGGAAAGGAGTGTCAACGTTAAAAGAAGTCTTCAGAAATAAGATCCAATGAAGAAATGGTGTTGATCCTGGTACCTAAAAGAGGCAAGTTGAGTTCGGTAGATTCGCGCACGGTAAAGTAAAAAAGAGATAAAAAGGGGAGCTATGTGCGAGCCAGAAGAATTGTTACGGTACGGATCGGTCAGTTGTTTGAAGAAGGAAAGACATATTTCAAGAATGGAGTTGTTAGGATCAGCCCAGATCATTCGCACATATGACCATATGGAAGAAGGAAGAATTGGTAAAGAGTCTTAGTTAAATGCTGGGAAGATAAGGACTACCTTACAATCACAATACAATGTATTTGGAACTATTTTGATACATGCTGTGTTTTGGAATTCCAGGAAATATTAGGGTCAATTATTAGGCCAATGAATTTTGGTTGAGTCAAAACCTGAAGATTGGAGTATCAATCAATTTGAATATTAAATCACTTTTAAGGTTTAAGTATCTATGCTTTATTTAAAATCATATAATTAGTTCTTTTTTATATTTAGAGAAATTTATTTAGCTTTAAACCAGTTGATATTTTTTAAGTTCAGTGTTAATTTTGCTCCAGTTTAGCGGTCTGAGTGGGAAATTAAAATATTCGTGTCATCAGCAAAATAAAATCACTGTGGATTTTAGAACTGAGGGGTAATCAATTTTGTCAAGTATGAATAAGAGAGGGCCCAGTATAGAGCCCTGCGAACCCCGCAGTGATGCGACGAGTCAGAGGTAATGTTGTTGTAGACACTCGTTGATATCCAGTCAGTGCTTCTCATCCAATCGTGGCAAAGGGCGCGTCGGATACCATAATCATAAAGTTTGATAGAAGAATTCATCATGGTTGAATGGTATCAGGCCTGGCTTAGGATCAAGAAAATCCATTTATTAACTTTTGTCTAATTTTGTGCAATAGTAAAGTACAGATTGTTGATGCCATGGAAGTAGATCTCTTAGGCCTAAACCAAATTGTTGAGAGTCATGATGTTATTCTTTGTGATAAGTTTAATAAACGCATATACAACTTTTTCGAGAAGTTCTACTCACGTTGGCAAAATGGATATAGGCCTATAGTTTGAGAAAATCATGTTTATCACCCGCTTTAAATAGGGGTCACATTGGTTTATTTTTTAATTGGGTGGTACGTACCAGTGTGTTATTGATACGTTAAAATATGGCATACCTGACTTATTGATGTAACAATTTGTTTTAGTAGCGTGCTGCTATAACCGTCCTCCACTACTTAAAAGGCTTTAAGTTTAGAGGTTATTTAAAATCTCCTCAGGGAAGTAGGTGACATAAATAAACGATTAGAGTTAATGCAAGATGGTGGTTTGAAGGTTGTGGGAGTATTAGAATTTTTTCCAGCAGTGTTTTACCAATGTTGGCAAAAAATGTCTTAAAATTTTCACATTTTCAGTATTAGTGGAAGTCTTTTATCCTGCTTTAAGTAAGGGAAAAATCGGGATGTTTAGTTTTGTTTTATTACGTCCTAATAATTGTTCAAGTTTTCCACAATATTGATTATTTTGTTGTCTTCAATTTTAGATGAGATGAAGGATTTTTTTGCTGATGCCGAGGAGTGAGTTTAGTGGGTAACGGTACTTTGTAATAGTTTAAAAACTTTATTATCGGTAAGTGTTTAACAGTAAAGTTTATAGAGTTTATCTGTCTTTCAATAATTTGATTAAACCTTTGGTAACCCAGGGCTTTTTTAGTATATGTGTATTACGTTGAAATTCTTTTATTGATAATAGGACAGTGGCTGTCAACCTTTTTGAACTTTATTCTCCAATATACTGTAAGGCCTTCTCAGGGTCCTGTGGCAATTACTTCATGCCACTCAGCAGTGGAACGAGCATGGTTTAGGCTCTGAATCTTAATGGCTTAAGTTGGCGTGAACGGACTGAGTGGGATTTCGGCGATGGAGTGTATAATTCTGATAAATTTTTGATTTAGTGCTCAAGATTGGAAAAAGAATCCGAGAGTCAGTAATCATAATAACTGAATTGATGTTAAGCGAATCACGATGTCGTTGGTGAAGATGTTGTCGATTTAAACTGACCACTTATGTGCCCGATGTTTATTTGGTCCTTATTCGAGTGGACGATCAATCAGGGAATAAAATCATGGGAATAAATTAAATTAATTCCTTCACTTGGACGCCGATTGATGAGCCCAAAAATTGATTTGAAATCAACATTGAGGTGAACAGATCGTCTGTTTCATTGGAATGGTGCTAAGGGTCGTTGTGAGGTTCTTAATGAATCGAAAAAAACGACATAATCGGGTTTGTAGACTACACCAACAAGAACTTAGAGGAATTGGTAGAAACTTCAATACAAGAGAATCACAGTCACGACAATTCCTGTGAATGTCAGGTCTATTTACATAGCTAAGCTCATGGGAAACAAAAAGACAACACCTCCTCCACGACTACCTGATTCGAATTGATTTTCGACAGGTATTACCAGGTCATGAGGACTCTTCTCTTCGGAGTTGAAATCAATTTTCGAGAACCTAGATAATCAATGGTTGCGGGAAGGAACAATTATTTAACCGGTCCTCTGCGTTCTTACTTAGGGCTACATGCATGAATGAAAAGAAGAGAGACGTAGAATTATAGCTGCTGGCTAGGGGTATGAGCTTTCTCAGAAGGTAGTACTCTGGCTAGAGATATGATCAGTCTCGGTTACGTCATTGCTGTCGGAAATAGGAGGAGGTGTTGAAGGATTCCAAAAAAAAAGGTTGTAGTATGCGAGAGAACGGTTCAGACATCAATTGTACAGGTGTTACACATGGGTCAACAAGAGAAAAAAAATCTTAGAGAAAAATACAATGAAATTCATTCGGGAATGGGAGGAAAAAACAAAAATGGGGAATTGGTGACCAAAAGAGGCATTTCTACCGCAAAGTGTATAAACAGAACTTAAGTGAGTACAATGGGATATTACAAAAAAATTAGCCCACTGCTGGAGTTGGATAATGTGTGAATGATAGGGGGGGGGGGGTGATGGACAAGGGTTACGTACACAAAGAGGCGGGGAACCTGCCCAATTTATGTCTCCCTATTCACATGCGACACTAATAACATACCAAAAAAATAATTAATAAACACTATTAAGGCGATATACGGATACATAATATCAATCGAATCTGAACAAATATTTGCGAAAGGTCTGCTTGCAAGAAGCACTGTTGTGAGAAGTTACATGCTACATGCATAATAGTATAAGTTAAATATAAAGGCAGTGTATATAATACATATCACATTTACCAAACAGAGCTCATTCCACTCGGTGAAGGATAACCATAGAAATAACTAGAAACCCGACATGTAGTAGCAGACTGATGAGGGGAGTTGCGGTATAAGGCGCAAGAGCATTAAGAAACAGGCGCATGCAGAAAACATTAAAAAGCGAACAGGAAACTGCCGCCTATTCTCACAACCCAACGTAACGTATGTAATGGTTAGTGGTTGGATACGACTGGAAATTAACACCATCCGACACTAAAGAATGACTTTTAGTCAATCTTACACACACAAAAAATAGATGTATAACTCAAAAAAGTCATATAGATCCCGAACCGTTTTACCGTGAAACAAAGGAATGTAGAATAGTATGGGGGAGGAGGGGATTGTTCACATGACCTGCATCCTGTGCCTCTGAATAGTGCATTATTTATACCTAACAAAAACTAATAAAGTAGGAGAGGGAAGTGCATTGACCATCAAGTACATATAATCATAATCTACAATGTTAATATAGTTAAGCTCTAGTGTTGATGGATAGCAAGTTTTAGTAGGCCTTGACTCGAAGGCACATTGATAATGCCACTGGGAGAGCACAACAAACGCCGCAAAAGGATAGATGGAGAAAAAACGGGAAAACGCAAACAGGCTTAAAAAATGCAAGAAGCATGCCAAGTAGGTATTACGTCTCTCCGAGTCCCCACATGCGAAGCACAATAATAAATACAAAAATCATATTAATAAACACTGAATTAAGAATTAATGAAAAACTTGCCAGTTGTTCATCAAAACTAATCAAGGCGATGTAAAGATCCAAATATCAGTCAAACTGAATAAAATATTCACTCCTCGCACAGAGTTGGGACAGCTTATTTATGGTTATCTTTGCATTTTTTTTCACGCCAGATTTATCTTGCGCTTCGCGCAACAACATGCGAAAATAACAGCACCCAAATTCATACGTAGTGTATAAGTAACTTGGAAAGGAAACGATGGAAGCTTAAATCAAAATACACAAGATTTAAAGAACGACAAATTGCGAAATATTACTTACTCTCGCCGAAAATTGGTACTTAATACGAATAGACTAGTAAATGTCCTACAAAATTGTAACCCTTTGGAAAGTTATCCCACAATCGGATTTCTCACCTTAAAAATAGAAACAAGATACCAAACAATACTTATCACATAACGCTTACTCTCTTAGATTTAGATTTTATCTTCTTTAAAAGTTGGACCACTTTCATCAGGCCCCCCTCATCAGTCCACAATATTTGAATACTGCCCTCAATCACGTTGGGATAGCAGGAACCGAGGCCAATCAAATGAGTGAAATTTGCTCATTTTCTGGACTCTCTGGTTTTGTACATAATGCGGAAACATTTCCATTGCTTCACCAAGCTTCCCTACCACCACTGGCGAGTGGCCAAATTGTGCAAAACGTTTTTCTGTGGAGTGTGACCTGCGCACTATGATGAGATTGCGATTCATTCCGTATTGAAATACGTGTTTACACAATTTGGCACTCGACGACGCTCTTAGTATATCCTTGTCTCCCGTGGTCGTTTTTGTGTTGTCTTGTCCTCCTCGATATGAATGAATAAACATTGTGTAGCCCAGCGCTGATGCTCTGGGACCTATTTATTTGTCTGTTTACACATTGGACCATGACTCGGGGTAAAAATAAATTTTTGTTAAAGTTTTTCAACATGAAAGAAAAATAAATATCTGTGTAAATGTTCCGGGTAAATGTTATATCGCGTTGTTAAAGAAAGCAAGTCCGTATAAATGTCAATGATTAAAAAAGCTCAAGCCTAATGGATACCCCCCATCTTGTGGGTGTTTTCCACCCACATAAGTTTTTTTTTTAGGGGGGGGGGGGGGTGATAACGTACACTCCAATTACCTTGTCAATCGACGTCTGGTTTTGTTCCGCCTGATCACACAATTACACAACTATAGGAAAAGGTTAATTCATAAATTGCCAACTCCATATATTTTTGTCTTATACGGGACAATTTAATGCAATTTTAATAAATCCTTATTTTATGGATCGAAGTTATATCGAAACACACCAAATGTAACCATTTCACCGAAGATCCCGCTTTAACTTTGTATCATCGGGTACGCTGTCACGCTCCTAGTTTTAACACTTCCAGTTCGGATCCTATGCATGTCAGCAGTAGACTATCCCTCCGTCTCAGCTCTGTCTTCGGATTCAGCGCACAGATGTTCAAAGACAAAAATCAAATCCCTTAGAAAAATCTTTGAGGTAAGTTTACTATTGCCTGTTCAATTAACTTAGAATGTTCAGGTTTTAATTATTATTTACAAAAATATAGCTTTCGAAAAAAATCACGACAAGCAAAGTTGTTATTCATCATAGGACCCACCAGACCCTTTGGTTACAACTTGAAATATATTTCTTCTTTGGATTTTTATTCATTTACCTGATTTTTATTGGAAAACGACAATAAACTGGGTCCCGGTGAATGTTGGAGCTTTTGACTCTGAAAGTTTGATGGCAGACCCATTCATGATAGGGCGCTTCAAAAGTATGTTATACGAACAATTATTGTTTCATGGACATTGCTTGGATTTCAGGTGTTTGCGCGTGCATTCATGCATGGGTAATAATAATGATCGTTGAAATACCGAACTTTTAACAGAGGTCCTGTCCCTTTTTTTCATTTGTATGACAAAAGGGAGAGATAAATTAGGGGATTAGGGGGATGCAAGAGAAAAGGAAGATTAGACATACAGCTCTCCCAGTAGAAAAGACGTCATGTCAATTAATGCCGTTCGACGCATTCATATCATCCGTTTGTATTGCAAAAATTCAGTGCAATTAACAACGGTTGGATTTTATCTTGTTGAACACAGTTGGCAATTGGCGACAATATTGATCGTGAATCATATCCTCCGACGACAACCTTTACTATCTACAAAGTGGAGTCATGGAACTTCCACCCAAACTTCAGTACTAATGGGTACCAAACTTTATTCCGCTCCTTTTCAAAACGAGGGTGAAATACTCATATTTCATAGAATTTGAAAGGTTTAAATTGTTCCATCCTTTTGTAATGTAAAACCCGTCTTAGGTCCAAAAGAGTCCCACAACTTTCTTTTCGTGATTTATTCGAACGGTGGGTATTTTTTGAAAATTAATAAAACAGACATCTAAGTTAATTGAACAACATTAGTTAGGAATCGATGTAGAATGTTATTTTTAGGTAAGTAATACCGCATACGTTGTTCCACACACCGCTCTGGCAGACAGCTTTGAAGAAAATATTTGGTTTTCAACAAAACGGTAAAATACTTTGTTGATATGTTATTTTACACTTCGAGTTAAGATCAAAATCGACATTATCATATTTTTAAAGTAATGGTAGGGTCCTTATATACCCGGTGGGTTTTGAGGGCAATAACGACAAAATAATCCCAAGGTTAATTATGAAATAGTTCATCAAGAGAACTTGAACTTATAATTGAAGAAATCTCATATATCAAGGATTACGGAAGCGAAGGTAGAAACGAAATACTTTGCGAACAACATTTTGAATTCGGTTAAATCTACCCCGTGTGTAAATAAAGACGGTCCCTAAATGATTAATTGAGGCATTAGCTTGTTTTCAGTTTCTGCAATTTGCGTATTGGCGTAAGAACGGGTTATTCAGAATCCTATAAACCTTTGAAACCGATATTTAAACTCTAATAATTTCCTCGAAGTGAATTTACAACCATTTTTTCATTAGCAATTCAAAATTAATGGTCTTACTGCGTTGTCCTTCTTTTTAACGGAATTCCATTATTGTCTTAACTTCAGGGATATGGGCGATATAGACACCAAATTGACATGAAACAAAAAAAAAAAAACACCTTTTTCTTTTTGTTTGACCTGAAGAACTAACAATACTTATTTTTGAAACACTAGAAAGACCAGTACTTCAGTTTTCAACCAAAATGTAGAGGTTTCAGAAGTATTGCTTCTTTAAGCTGAGACAATGTATCGCTTTATTAAACTACCTTGACCAAGACCTACAAAAATACAGAGCAATAAACTCCTCAAGGCGGCTAAACACGATTTTCGTTTTCAATTTTTGGGTATCAATAAATGTAACGTGATCTTCATAAAGAACCAGTCTTTAAACATTCGATCCACGTCCCTCACATTTTAAGATAAAATTCTGGTTTTGTTTCTAACTGATTTTTTACATGAATTACCATTTAATATTTGACAGTTGTCATAGACCTTTTATACTGATCTGTGTTTACATGTATACTAGATCCACTGCCTCTGGACTGACTGTCTGTCAGTTATATAAAGAATTTGAAAAAGCAATATAGTGACTACCCAAGGCCTATGGTCAGTTCTGTTGTTTGTCTGGTACTTCATGTATTACAATCGTATCTCTATAAATATAGACCAGTTAACATCCTATGTCAACTTCTTTTTGTTCCTGCGAATCATTCCTGCGAATCGTTTATTGGCCTATAGTAATTAAACTCTAACAGTACAATTGCCCAGTGTGTAAACAAGTCAGGCCGGCCTATTTCAAGATCCCAGGCCCTAACATTTACCAAACCATTGCTGTGAACTGTTTTTTTAATGTTATTCTTTTTATAAGATAGAGAAGAAAATATATTTTGTCCATAAGGCAAAATCGCAACACCTAATTCGAAGTACTATGAATGTACTTTATAGAATGATTGGTATACTTGTAGTAGGCGGACACTAACAATTAGTTTCCAGCTTTTTCAATTTAAAAAATTTAATATTGTATGTCCCCTGAATTGCCCAATACACCAGTGTTAGCGTTCTGATTTCCCCACTTATTTCAATCTAATAGTCAATTTGCTCAAGCGTGAAGTTTACTTTTACAAAATAACGTTTTCACTACATGGCGTCTAGTTTGATTCAGAATCGTTGAACCTGATCAATAATCAATTGACATGGGGGGGGATTGGGGGATGGTTTCCTTTTTCGTAGACGGCACAAGTTGAATCTTTATACACATACATGTAAGGTACATCTGCACTAAAGGAGCGGGAATCGTGGGTAGTAAAGGTAATAATATGGTTTCGTATCATGTCATTTGAGCCGCGCATACTGTCTCATTTCTTAGTACTTAATTGGCTTGAAAACAGTAGTTTAAAGATTACATTAGTAGCGTATTAGTGTTAAGTAAGATGGCAATAACCTTGAAATCCTAATGACAAGGTAGTATAGTTAGACATGATTACCTGTACATACGGCTGTCGTTGAATGGGGGGGCCTATCCAAATTAGTAATTACCCTTATTTGACAAAATACCTTTATTTGTAGGTTTGCTCCTTGTGCTAATTGTGTATATAGGAAGAACTACGCAATAGAAATCCGAGCTGGGGAAAATTTACTTAACTCATGTATTGCTACTATGCAGTATTATAGTAACAAGAACATAATCCCAATAGTGCTAGTAGACGTAGTAGTAATTTGAGGAGCATAACTATATGGCATTACACGTTTGTATTGTTATATTTCTTGTTTCAATCATTAAATCATTATTTTTCATATGTGTAATTCTCTGTGTGGTTGGTGGTGGTTGGTGGTGTTGGTGTCGGTGGTGGTGTGGGTGTGTGTGGTTGTGGTTAAGGTGGTGGTTGTTAGGTGGTGGCGGCGCGGTGGTGGTGTTGGTGGTGGTGCCCTGTAATTCTGTAATTCTACAAGCAAATACCCCAGACCGAACACACTTTGACACCTATTTTAATTCTTATAAGCAGTGTACAGGATGACCTTTGATAGAAATTAATTAGATATACGCGTGTAACTAAAAGGTCGGAGCAAAGAACAAACTATACTTTTTTGATCCTGTTGATTCTCCATCTTTTGGTTATAAATAAATGTCGGATTAAATTCAAAACAACGCAGAAAAAAATCATTACCCTGAGCAACCGACGTTGCGTTGATACTATCACCCCTTCTTTCTTCATTTTCATCAGTATATGCTAACTCAATACTGAAGGCTCAAGCACTGGTGAGTGGGCTGTGTGCAGTCTAGTCAACCTGTATGGCCCTCTTTAAATGATTCTACTGAGGGACCCTGAACAGCAGACTGAGGAAGGATATTCCAATAAAAAATAAGACATTCCTGTGATAGTCCCTTAGAAGAATGTGGAATGTGAAACGCATATGAATTCTCACTCTGGTTGGTTTGTGAATGGTTTCTCGGATACTAAGATAAGTTGAAGCATGAATGGCGACGGATGATTATAGAATTTTGTAAACATAGCAAGTCTGCCAGTCTACGCCTCTCAGCCAAGGTGTTCCACTCAAGCTCCTGTGGCATATTTATATGTATCATGAAAGGTGTTACATATTCCAATGGAGCACCCTTCAGTGGGTTGTGATATTGTGGATCTTGCTCTCAAGGTTAAATTTAAAGAGACGTCATCAAAACAAGATGTTGTAGGTGACGTCATTCTGCAAGGATTTTTTTATAGCAAAATACACTCACTGAAGGGGAATCCCCCAGCGTCGGTTGCTCCAAGTAAGTTGAATTTTTTCTGGTTGTTTTTGATTTATGGGTGGTACTGTATTTTAAACCCACCAGATGAATGAGAGTATACATGATAACAGACGTTGGTGGACCTTTTAACACATTTTACTCATGCTTACCCCTATTAATCATTGTCCGATTCCGTATGTTGTTCTAGGGACCTCATGGATATGTTTGTGGTAAAAGAATCGTTTGCGATTGGTTCCAGGTGAAGATTACTATCCCTGGGCTAATAGATGTAATGGTACACAACTCACGCATAGAAAGTATGCACAATGTACGGGAATTGAGGGTATAAGTGTTCGTGAAATCCACCGACAAATCATCTGGTGTCCTATTTAATTTACAGAGCAGTGGCTGAACAGAAGAAATAAATCCACCATGCGATTTATTGAATCGCATCACCAGTTACTTTTTGTGTTTTACACGGTGTTTGCAGGAGATTTGGGTAAGTACATATTTTGACGCCACGGTTTATTGTAATTAGTAGATTATTCCAATACTGCCAGTGGATTATTCCTACTGTCCTATTACTTAACGTACAATTTTGCTTTGACCAATTCCATGTCTTCCAAAACACAACGAAAGAAATCTTCAGAACAATTTATAGAAACTCTATACATGCACCTTTGATCTTTGGAGTTAAGGAGGATAGCCCCCCCCCCGATGTTAATTCTACAAGTTTTTTCATCTTGATAGAAAGAATGGCCTTCACCCCAAAACCAATCTTAAAGTTTCGCGCAGATATTTCACTCCGTTTTTTGAGTGAGAGCTAAAAACATGATTTTGCAATCCCCATAGAGTACTGTTGTAAATCCATATTGGGCACAAAAAAGGGGAAATTTACGCTCATAACATCAACCAAACACCCTTTAACCCTAAGATGTCACAGGGTAAAATGAGAAAAAAGTAGCTTTCTTCTGATAGAAAGCAAAATGTTTTGACCATTCCGGTTAAGTAAATGGGACCCTTTGAACGAAGCTGTAGCGATCGTGCCTGGACCTTTAGTTCTTAGAAAGTGAGTTCGCCAACAATATGATTTAAATGCAGTTATTTGTGTGTGTCTGTGTGTGGGTGTGTTGTTTGTGGGTGTGTGGTGGTGTGTGTTTTTTTTAAAATTAGGTTAAAAACGCGTGTTTTTTTGTTTTTGAATTATTAAATATGGTTTAATTTAGCTGACGGGTTGCTCACCTAATACATTTAATTAGCTTTGGAAAAAAACAGAAGGCTTTAAAACGTGTGTGTGGTGTGTGTTGTGTTTGGTGGGACGTGGGGGTGGTAGAGTGGGTGTTTGGGGGTGTGTGTTTGGGGGTGTGTTTGAGATCGTTATGCTTAATCGGTTAAAATTTCCGTAAATTAAGAAAACAACTTTTCCGTAATTTACGAAAATCTGTTTTGAGAAACAATAACAATAAAAAACAAAAACATAAAGAATGTTAATTCCGGAAATATGTCAAAAAATTCTGGCAGCAATATTTCCGGACTTTTTTTTGGTTCCGTATTTTTCAATTCCGGAAAAATTCTGTTAAAATACTCATTTTTTCCGTAATATGAGACAAATTTCTGTAAAATTACTGTCAAGGTTCCGTTAATTGACAGCAATTTCTGTAAATTTACCCTAAAAATGTCTGGAAATACTGCTGCCAGAAATTTCCGTAAATTTACGGAAATTTTTTTAACAGTGTATGCACCTTGTGGGAACTCACATCCCTTTACGGCGGTCCGGTAAGAACGTAATCCTGTTTCTAAAATTTAAAAAAAGTTGGCGTAAATTGAATCCAGTGTTTGAAAATACTCAAGACTTAATTGAAAAATGTCGAAAGGCATTGTGTGAAAAATGGATGCGACCGTAGCGATTGCGTGTTCAATTTTCCGTGTCTGCGAGCACCGAAGTACCCGACAAAAACGTTCAATTTTCTCGCAAGGTTCTATAGGTTCAGATCCGTTTACGATACATATTCAAAACAAAACATGGTAACGGACCCTCTGATGCAAAAACTTCCATAGAACCCCTTCGTTTCCGGAGATATTTGAGATTTAGTTTCATTTACACACATTCTCTATGACGGACTGATATCGCTAGTCCCCACAAGCTAATCAATATTTATTATATCTTAAAAATTGCCCATCACCCTTATTTTAATAAATAAGTGCATCATACTTGTATGTTAGAAAGTGAGCAGATTTTAAAACACCACTTAAAAAATGAAGCCAAAACACAAAAAAGAGTAATGTTCTCCAAAAGCTTACACCCATTCTTCATGAGATGAATCATATGAATTTTAGCATATTTATTCCTTCCCACAGTAATCAAGCCGATAGATCCTGTCATTTTTCCCGGCTCCGATTTGAACATAACGTGCACTTGTACTTCACCGGATTGTAAATCCAGTGATATAGTTTGGAAGAGACACTACCGAACTCCAGTAAAGGAGGGCGTCACAAGTGTAGATAAGAAGACATCTCAGTATCGTAAGCAAAATGTGACGCTTGAGGAGTTCAGAAATTCTCCCGTCTACTCGTGCTGTTTAGGAGACCCACAAAATGACTGTTTTAAACCAGCAACAACCGTAACAGTTGCAAGTAAGTATGGACGGTATGGTCATATACCCCCCCCCCCCCCCCCCCGATTATTTCTTAATTAAGCGACAAACATCATCTTCTTTGGTATCAGTGTGTAGCTACATATGTTCTTTCTTCAAATCAAGTACAAACATATCAGGTTTTAACAATATGACGTCATAGTGACGTCATAACTGAGAGCTTATTTTTAAGCAAATTTGTAAGCAAATCGCCAAAATAAAGGGTTTTTTTCAAAATGGATCAGTTTTTTTTTTTGTGAAAATTGGTATTTATTTGGTAATCATCGGTACCAAAGTAAGCATACACATGTTATTACTCTAAATAATAAGAAAAAATACAAATATTGTCAGTATTTGCTTACAGCAGCATCATACGTACAAAATTTTTTGGCATTTTACACAGTAAAGTATAGGAAGGTGGCAACCACCCCCTACCTTCCGACTTTGACGGGACACCCTGACCCCCCTGAAGGTGGTACCTCCAATTATTTTTTGCTAAAATGACTGCAAAGGATGAACTTACAATTACATAATTACAATTACAATTACAAAAAATCAAACAATAATATAAATAAAAAACAAAACGAATTGTATGAGAATGAACAATTATTATTATTGTAAACCCATGGCTTTCATGCTCCAAACAACTGTCAAGATAAGGTTCTGGACAAAAGCAACAACCACCTTCAACATGAACCCAATTGCAACCCGCAACTTACCAGACCTTCTCCTCCCCCACCCCGTTACTCCCCCCCAACCAGTCCTCAACAAGCCAGCAAAACCCAAAACCTAGAAGCCGAGAACCGCGAATTCTAGTTTTTGTCTTTCTTTCTATATGGCGATGCATGTTAACAATCCTAAAGTGTTCCATTTCTATTATATTTTGGCTATCACCTTGTACTACGAACATTGTCCACGATTGTGCTTTAATTATCGCTCGTTAGCATTTCATAGCATACTTCCCCAATTGAAAGTTTTTCAGAAGAAAAAGAAAGGTTACAATAGTAGCTTGGTAATGTACGTCAGAAACGCCCTCCATTTTCTCATTCTTCTGCATGTAGTATTTCTCCTTTACCGCTGATTGAGATACATAATCATGAAACCAAAAAAGTACCAATATTCAAATAGAAACAGTTACTTTACTTATAGTCCATGAGCCGAGCAAAGGGACAAAACTACCCTTATTCTGCTGCCACCATCATATCATAGCCTACAAAAATGCATGGTAGCATTTCTGGAATGGTAGCTAGAGCCAAGTAGGGGGTACCAAGGTTTTACACAGGGAAAATTTAAATTGCTTCAATCAGGTTGAAAGTATACCATAGTCTATCATAAGACTCAAAATAGAGATAAACTAGATTTGTACTAACTACAGCCTAAGTTTTGGAGTTATAGGCTAAAAACAGCAAAAATCAATAAAAGGGTCATTTTTCAGTTGAACAGGGGCAAATTTCAAAGTTGCTCTGATTTGGATAAAATATAGTGCTATTAATTAGTGTGATCATTATAGGATAAGAAAAGGAATATGTTTTTGAAGTCCTATAATGCTTAGTTTACCAATGTAGGGGCACAAAAGGTCACGTCCTTGTATTCAATGGTCTTGACTTGTTTTCTCCCTTCTTTGGTACAGCCCAACTATCCTTATTTTAATCCTATGACTCCATCAATCATTTGCACCACTTTTTAACCAAAATTGGAGCAATTTAAAAAATGACCCCTGACAATGAATTAACCTTTTGACCTGCATTTGCGTGTTTTTAACTTAACTCCAAACTTTGGTTGTCATATAGTACAAACTATACCTTTTTGGAATCCTTTATGGTGGACACATTAATGATGGCATACTTTTCAACATGACGTCTCAAAAATTTTAATATTTTGACCCCTGTTTAATCATTTCCCCTACCTGGTTTTATATCTACCATGCCCAGAAATTCTGGTTATAGGTTCGCCATGGCGCAGAAATGCTGGTATAGCTACCATGCCAGACATGCATCATGCATTTTTGTGTATAGAGGATCTGTGTTGTACTGAGGCTGAATAATACGTATCGTTTTTCCCCCTTCAAGATACCAATTTGGCTATTTAAGCCCCTTTCCAAAGCCGCAATTGTGTGGTATATAGGGTGGCACAGGAATGTTTGTGATCTTTTTTCATCCTCACTTTTTTTCATTCATCCCTCCGGACCGGTTACAAAATTTATACTGGCAGCCTTAACATCGTAACTATTGGTGTCGATGGGAACAGGGACTGTACTAACCTTAAAGTGAATTATGTTTCTTAAATATAGGTAAGGTATCACCTAGTCATCAATTAAAGATCAATACTTATTTCATTTAAAGCGGTGCTCTAATATTTGTAGCTTGTGCGTTATATATTTTTATGTTAAGACGCCCCTCCATGTGCATATTTTATCTAATTTTGGGGATTTTTCTCGGATTTTCTGCTTAGTTTTTGGCCTTGTAATGCAGATTTGGAAAAGGTGCGATGAAAGGCTGGTATCAATAGACCAGTTCACACCTAACGTCACTTCTTTTGCTGCCTGCGAATCCATTCCTGCCGAATCGTTATGGCCCCTAGTATTAAAACGCGCTAAGATACAATTGCCCAGTATAACAGTCAGGCCGACATATTTTCAAATTACCAGGCCCTAACATGTTTACAAACATTGCTGGTAACTGGTCTATATTTTTCAAAACCGCACTACTAGCGTGGTCATCGGAAGGTCAATTTTGTGACGCTCACATTACTTCACAAAGGTTCCATTACTTTGATGTGGACACCATTTAAAATTCTTTTCACTAATATGCTGTGCGGGCCTCCCCTGTCTGTTTTGATTTCAATTCTTAAGTGGTAACTGAACGTGAAGGTGAATTTGCCAAGTTGACATCATGTATTGTCGTTCGCCAACATTAATGTATGGATGATTTAAAACTACTTTTGAATGAATGGATGATTCAACAAAACGCATACCGGAATTCTTCTTCTTATCATGACAAAGCACAGTGGTTCAATATGTTACGGCCAGAGATGGGTACCATGTCTGGCTGCTTCACTGAATTCTGCATTGTCTCTCCAACAGTGGGCAGACCAAGAGATGCTCCATTGTCTGTGGTGCTGTTCCACTACCACAGGTAGTGTCCTGATTTGCTTCCAGGTAGCCCCACTTATGCAAGGAAACCTTAGATCGGCCGATTCTAGTTCTCAATCTGTTGCAGCATCGCCATTCGGCCCACGAGGAGTCAGCTCCAGGTATAGAAGATGCTCAACAAGTTCAATACCGAGAACACTCAATCACTCAATCACACTGAGCAACCCTCGCAAATGGTCGTTTCAAGAACACCACACGCACAAACTGGGGAATAAGGCTCTGCTGGACAACAAGCACCTGCTGCATAACACTTTCAAAGAATCACACCAGCTCGGCAGACAGAGACTGCTCTCGTCAACCTTTCTGTCGACACGCTGCTAAACTCTCCAGCTCGCCATTCAACATCTTACAGATATGGAATACTGCCTGGCTGGATACTTCAAGACCAGACCAACTCACTATTACACCTATGACAGAACTACCACCCGGATTCGCAAAGGAGTCGGTCGCTTCAACAGCAATATGCACCGATGGGGGCTGCGACCATCTCCAGCCTATCAATGTAGTTCTCCATCACAGACTACAAAAGCCGTGTACAACATATTTAGCTGCTGCCTCATACGCAAGAAGAAGAAGAATACCGAGAGATACTTGGTTGATATCAAGTCTTCTTTCCACAAGGCGACTCTCTTAAACTCCTAAGAGACTGTTTCAAGAGGTTGGGCTTTGCTTAAGAAACTCTCTCTGGGTTTAAGGCGGTTAACAGCAGGTCTCTGTCCGGATATAGGGTGCTTCACATTAGATACTACGCTCTTGCATGCTCGCTACACTGCGACGGATGTGTGGCAATTCCTGGTAGGATGTGTAAGTTATCCGTTGGTGTTGGACGAAGACACCCCGTGATAAACCGGCATTTAACGCTGGATCAAGCTCTCTCCGAAACTTCCTCACCTTAAGCAGCTTTAGCTGTGAAAGGAGCAGCTACAATGATGTGTGAGGGTTGGTCCTTCCATGGCTTGGCTAAGTAACCTACTTAATAAGAAGCTGCATCTCAAGCGCAAACTAAAGCTCAGTAGCGGTGGAATAAGTTATCCGGAAAGTGCCTAATCAGGGTGTTTCGTGCGCACGTGAGTACACCCCTGGATACGCCGGTGGGCGAATAGAAATTTTAATTTCCTTGGAAATTATGTGAAATTCGAAAGTATATTGTCATGTTATTACATAACGCGTTAATTTTTATTACATTACGCGTCAATTTTTTTTATTACATTACACGAAAATTTTATTACATTACGCGTCAATTTTTTTTATTACATTACGCGTCAATTTTTTTTATTACATTACGCGTTTTATTACATAACACGTCAAAATTTATTACATTACGCGTCGGTTATTACATTACACGAAATTTATTACATAACACGTACGGTGTAACAACTCCTCTATGTGTCACGCGCCTTTGTGCTCCACGTTCATATGATCGGATGAGTGCGAATGCCTCATTGTGCTGTAGGCTTTCTAAGGAAGAGCGTCAAAAGTATGGATATCTTCCTGTTTAGATCAGAGAGTCTGGATCGGTGATCAGGTTAAAACGTTTGCCGAAAACATATCTTTACTGTTATTTTTAATGGATAGATACTTTGCTTACTTTCAAATATGTTTTGTTTGGTTTCTCGTTTCTTTTAAAATGATGTCTGTGGTTGGTAGAGCGCAAAAATAAACGTTATGATGATAATTATAATAATAAAAATTACCTTAGGATGACACTTAGGGGGAAATTTGAATTATTCATTAGGCTATAATGAGCTCTTATTATTTAGATTAATTAATATTCATATCCATTGTTAGTCTAGTGGATTATCTTTAATTTGCATAAATTAATATCATATCCTTTGACGGAATAAAGCGCAAACAAAGGATAACGTTAAGTGGAAACGAAATTTCCCCCTAACGTATTAATTAGTGCATAAGAATAGCGAATTTCCCCCTAACCCACACATAAGCTTATAATCGTCTTAATAATAATTATTCTTATTATTATTATTATTATTCACGTTTTAGTTTGTTGTTTGTTTTATTGTTCCCATAAATATATCATAACCTATATATTGGACTGTGCGTTTTATTCCGTCACCGTACACTCTGAAGCATGACACTACAACGGAATAGAGTTTGTGAACTAGCGAGTGCAGTTAGACTCTTTTGTTTCGTTTCCTTTCCCGGGTTCCTTTCCCAATTATGTTATGGTATTGAACACACTTTTTTCTCCACAGTGATAACATAACTTGGCGTGATTGTCCCGATTACATTACAAAAGGGAAAAACACTTGCTACATAAGAGAAAACGATAATAATGGCTCGTCACAACAAATAAAACTTATCTCTACAAATCCACTTGGAAACCATACCGACTATACACGGTTTGATCCCAATTATGAAAGTAAGTTGATTTCTTATTTACTTCACTCTCAGGACATTGGTTAAATTTTAACCAACATGTATTAACAGGTGAACAGCCCAACGTTGGGGAAAATTTTACATATTTTTGTTGGGTAAGATAACAGATGATTGGGTACATTTTACCCAACAGTGGACAAAAAATTGTCCAATAATATGCTAAAATAATTTACATTACCCAACAAATGGGTAAAAATGTACCCAACGTTGGGCTGTTCACCTGTTAATACACGTTGGTTGAAATTTTAACCAACCGTTCTGGGAGTGTATGTTTTTGTGAGGGAGGATAATATGCTTGCATTTGTCTATCCGTGTATAACATGTGTCATTATTGTTTTTTATATTTTTTATTAAGAGAATATGGGGGTTTGACGATGCCCAGTTTTATCTTCTTAATGAATTTCCTCAAAAATGCTAAACAGAGACCAAGTGTATAGTGCCCTTATTTCGAAGTAACCTTCAGTAACTAGACTTGGAGGTTTGTAAAAACAGTGATTATCACTATTGTTTATACTCAATATAAGCTTGATCCAATTTGAATAGAGAATTTTAAATCCATTTTCTTAATTTGAAATGATAATTTTCAAGAATATTTTTCTGACTTTTTCACTTTTCTTTGATTTTCAAATGCTTTGAAAATATAGAGTGAATGATACGCAACATGATAATTTTGGCATAAATTATGCAAATTAGGGACCCAATATGGCCGCCATTGGTGGCCATATTGACCAAATGTTGATGCATCCTCCTGCTCGAACTGTACCACCTATGAACTTCTTACTTGGTATTAAAACATGTCAGTTCATTCCCCATGTATTGACATTCATATTTTGTTTAAATTGTAAATAGCATTTGATTAATATTAAACAAATATGCAAATCACTGATAATTTGCGCCTCATTAATATGCGTAATACTGATTTTAAAGAACAGGGTATCAAAAAAAAATGTCAATACATGCAAAAGTGTCCATAGAATAATTCTGCCAAGTTTCTTTTCAATTGTTAATACACGTTGGTTGAAATTTTAACCAACCGTTCTGGGAGTGTATGTTTTTGTGAGGGAGGATAATATGCTTGCATTTGTCTATCCGTGTATAACATGTGTCATTATTGTTTTTTATATTTTTTATTAAGAGAATATGGGGGTTTGACGATGCCCAGTTTTATCTTCTTAATGAATTTCCTCAAAAATGCTAAACAGAGACCAAGTGTATAGTGCCCTTATTTCGAAGTAACCTTCAGTAACTAGACTTGGAGGTTTGTAAAAACAGTGATTATCACTATTGTTTATACTCAATATAAGCTTGATCCAATTTGAATAGAGAATTTTAAATCCATTTTCTTAATTTGAAATGATAATTTTCAAGAATATTTTTCTGACTTTTTCACTTTTCTTTGATTTTCAAATGCTTTGAAAATATAGAGTGAATGATACGCAACATGATAATTTTGGCATAAATTATGCAAATTAGGGACCCAATATGGCCGCCATTGGTGGCCATATTGACCAAATGTTGATGCATCCTCCTGCTCGAACTGTACCACCTATGAACTTCTTACTTGGTATTAAAACATGTCAGTTCATTCCCCATGTATTGACATTCATATTTTGTTTAAATTGTAAATAGCATTTGATTAATATTAAACAAATATGCAAATCACTGATAATTTGCGCCTCATTAATATGCGTAATACTGATTTTAAAGAACAGGGTATCAAAAAAAAATGTCAATACATGCAAAAGTGTCCATAGAATAATTCTGCCAAGTTTCTTTTCAATTGAAGTTAGAAAACTGGAGATATTGCGCATCAAATTTATATACACTATCGCGTAAAATGCGAAATTGAGAAAAATGGGAAAATAGCAAAAATATACATTTTTGCGTGTTCAAAATGTTTTAAAAGTCATTTTTCAAGAATATTTATGTACTTAAATGTTGCATATAATTATCTTTTTACTGAAAATGACTAAAAAACTACAAAGGAATAACATTATATTGCTTTAACAACAATTTAAGTAACCTTTACACTAAAAAAATGCTTAAAACTATGTCGAAAAAACAATAAAATACAAAAGAAATGCAATATATGTAAAAGAATAGGAAAATTCAAACTTTTGGCAGATTTCAGCATCATTTTATTATATACAAGTTGCCGTAAAATAGAACCGAGTGAAGTATTTCCATCAAATAAAAACTGAGAGAAAATATGAACTTTGACGGTAATCCCTACCCTTTTGGGTAGCTGCTGGATTATTTCAAAGGCACTATCAGTGATTTGCTAAATCAGAAAACCGAAAAAAAAATAAAAAATCTTTTTTTTTTAATGTCTGTAACAAGTACATGTATCCTAGCATGCCTTGCAAATAATAAGACCAGAAGCAACCTAATAAGGAAAAACTCGGATATTAATTCTCAGTACGGACACTTACTACAACACGTAATTGAATAGAGATTCATATCCTTGAAAACTGCCGTTTGTTTCCTTTTCTGTCAATTTTTCAGTTGGAAACAGTAACTTATGGGAATTCTACAGACTTATCCTTCATTTATAAGCTAGTCCTGTAAATTTGAAATATTTTGACTCTTTCGGGAAAATCAGATAGTGTCTTTTAGTAATGATGGCAATTGATGGACCTAAAACTACGCGGAATATTTTGGTGGAGTTAACCAGCATATTGGAGGTTATAGGTTGCAAAACCTGAGGATGGTTACAATCATTCCTTGACGGAAAAAGCCAATAATGTTTGTTTTATATTTCAGCCATTCCGAACCCGCCTAATATCGTTAGTGTGAAAGGGGGAAATCAAAACGTTATGGTCAATTGGACCATTCCTAAGGAATGGAAGAAAGAACGTATGTATAGTCTAGAGTACAAAATCCGCTACAAAGCATCTGCTTCTGAAACATGGCAAGAGGTATGTCTTTACTAAACTATAAATGGTATAAATTTAGGTTATGTAAATTACAAATGTATAATTTATATTTTAAAAGCCAGAATATTTCAACTGTCGAAAATGGGGGCGTGCTATTTAGGCTGGGACCCACGGCCTCAAAATTTGGAGGACCTGGCTCGGAAATATATACGATTTTTGAGTTCAGATTCATTTAATACCATGTTTGGGATATATGAAAAGTGCTGTTGTAAAATCTGAATTTCTTGTCCAGTTGCGTACTGGCCTGTTTTAGATAAAGGGTCAGTGCACATGAATAGTGTGTCAATTTCTAAGGGTTGGGGTAACAAATTCAGGATTATTGCTTATGTATCTTGTGAAAGGCAGACAAAAGTTGCTAATATAACAGTACAACACTTATTTTATAACTTTTTGTTATTTTATTCACTTTAACATTTCTTAAACAAGAGTCAAAGGTCAAAGACGTTCTTTTCCGTACTGAATTTTAATACATTACTAATATCGTACACAAACATGTTTGACATGTCACTTTCCTACCATCTGAAGGTGGATGATGAATTTCGTTATTGTTATTAGTTTTATAGAATCCTATTGTTGAGTTAGGTCCCATGTTGTATATTTTTATAAGGGAGCGGTCATTATTTAAGACAGGGGAGGAATGGAGGATTTCAACTTGTTTTCGTCGAAACAATTTGCGTCCCCCCTTCGCTTCCGTTCAAAAATGTTGGCATTCCCCCTGATTTTATGAGATTTTTCCATTAAAAAGTTCACGTTCCCCTTCCACTTGATTAAAATGTTTATAAGACTTCCTTATTCGCACCTCTTGCTTACAATTTTCTTGCGTATTCCCCTAGCTCAAATCCTCCATTTCCCCCTGGCCTAAATAATGCCCCCTCCTAAAGTTCCCGCCCACTTGCTAGAGAGTCTTTTTGAGTTTTCAAATTTAAGGTGATGCATTGCGGGTTACACGATTTTCGGCATTTACAGAACACCCGGAAAATATTTTGTCTGATTTAGGCTCAATATGTGCAGAAGTTTCCTGTCTATGCAACAAATGCAGTCAGTAGGTGGGCGAGTAGCGTCCCCCGAAATAAAAATGCAAAAAGTTACCCCCAAAAGCTAATTCTTGAATTCAGAACCCGGGAAGAAACGACATTAAGGCTTCATATCTGACCAAATGTTTGGATAAGGAAACGTCATTATCCCTGGGAGGAGACGGCCCCTGAATTGACTTCACTCATTCTAGCAAAGCCTAAGACCATAAACCGCCTCCCGACAGAGTTTCCAAACCATCGAAATGTTCTGTGTCTGCCAACTCAATTGGTGACAAACTCCTCGCAAATGGTCGTTTCAAGGATATTTGATAAGGATCGCACCTCTCCTGTTTAAAACGAGATCACCAATCTTCGTCGAGCCCCTAGGCCCTGGCGTGGACGGGTCGCTTTCACCACCCTTCTCACGAGATTTACCTACCTCTAGGCTATCAGCCCAACTAAATATTGGAAATGCCCAGTTGCCTTATAATAACAGCGTTGTCCTGAATTCACTGTGTGCCCACACTTTCTTGTAATTTCTCTAGGCTTTTCTGACACAAGTATTTGCCGTGCAGAAGGAATAGTGGTGAGGGGGGGGGATGGGCGATAGGTGTTTTGTAGAAGTGGGGGGTATGAAAGTGGGTAAGTGCGTAAGGAGTGGTTGAAAGATGAGGAATATTTATTAGTAAAGGGGGCGAAGGGGAAAGGGAAGAAAGAGGGGTTGCTCACCAACCATTCCTTACCCACGATCTGGATGAGTGGCTACCATAGATCGCACTCCCAAACAACAAGCCCGGTTGACCAACCCCAAAACTAACCGCCCAATATCACTACTGTGTGATTCCTTCAAACTCCTTGATCCTGGCCCGTCTTGTAGCGCAGTTATCAAATCCCATCTGCCGAACAAGCAGATTTCGCCGTGGCCAGAGCACCGTCCAACAGATTGTAAAACTCACAAATGATAGTGAGGAGAGCTTTGAAAGCGTCGGAAGGCAGGCGTCATCTTGGTGGAAATTACTGCAGCATATGACACCGTGTGCAACCAGTGCTTGACACTCAAGCTTCGCAGGACCATTCCGGATCGTCCATTGTACAATCATAAGTATGTACATAATTTCATACCTAGCATGTTCTTAAGACCAGTGATGTGCAGAGCAGTCGACGCATCGTCGGGGAACTGAGTTCCCGCACAAGGATCAGTGGTTGGATCCATGCAGGATTAACTTGTGTATCAGCGACTTACTTCAAACAACCGCTACGCCGATGATCTTAATCGCCCTTCTTCACTTGGACATAAGCTGGCCTTGAGTAGAAGTCTACTTCTTGCAGATATGGCCTACTGCAGCATATCTCAGACCTGGAGACTCAAGCAGAGTGACCGCTAAGACCACTGCTACTGCCTTTCATTTGAACACCAAAGCGGCTCATCGCCAGCTCCAAATCAACCTCAATAGAGCGCCTCTGCAATACATCCTACACCAACTTATCTGGGAGTGAAGTTGATCGTCAGCTTACTTATCGACAGCATCTCGAGTCAGTAAGTACAAAGGTATCTTTCGAAACAACCTCCTGTGCCGCCTTGATGATCTTCATGGGGTGCTAGTCCTCCACCTATGCACCACCGCCCTGGCCCTAGTGTACAGCGCTGCTGAATATGCCGCCCCAACATGGTGCAATGCTCTCATACAAAAAAGCCTGGACACGTTTTGCAACGAGACCATGAGAACCATTACCTGCTGCCTTCGCCCACTCCATCTGAGTTTCTAACAGTGCTTTCCGCATGGCACCTGCAGTTGCCCTTCGGAAGAATCACAACATAAACTGTGAACATGCTCTGTTTGGACAACAAGCACCTACTGCATATACTGTCACAGAATCACACCAGCTCGACAGACTGTGCTCTCATCGGCCCTTCTGTCGACATGCCGCTTAACTTTCCAGCTCCCCATTCAACATCTTAAGACAGCGAACACTACCTGACTAATACCCCAAGACAGACCAATTCACTCTCCCCTTTGAACAGATTCCCTCGCTGGTACAAACTTCCACGCAAGGAATGTGTCCCTTGAACAGGATTCGCACAGGAAGCCAGTCGTTTCAAGAGCAATATGCACCAGTCCTGCCAATTTGGTTCTCCACATCAAGACGCAGATCACATTCTCAAATGAGTGCCCTAGATACCTTTCGTCCACCGTGGATTTAGACCGTTCAAACCCCACCAAGCACCAGTGATCTGGCTCCACCAAATCAACACATAGCTGCTGCCTCATACGCAAGCAAAGATGTATTCCATTTACGAGTAACAGTTTGATTAAAACTCGCCAATTCGCTAATTGCAAAGGCAATCCCTACCATTGAAAACTTTGGCTTTCGAAAATTGTTTCGAAAGGGTCCATATTACCCCATGAGTAGGGCAATATGTCCACCTCGACCATAACCCCCGCAGCCGCGCGCAAGTGCTGTAGCCTTCTAACAACTAAAACGGGGATCCGTCTGCTCATTACTGTCCACGGTAAGGGTATTTAGCCGGCTGACTTGGTTTTCAGTTTGTAGACTTAATGCCCATCTTTTTCACATTCAGGCGGGGACAATTGAATATAATTATTAAAAAAATATACAGATTTTTTTTTTTTTTAAAGGAATTTTATTATTGAAATAGCCTCCCCTTTTTAAGAAAAAATAAAGATTTGATGACGTCCACGGCATTGATTTGTTTATTTTTTGCTTCGGGACCCATTCAAGTAAAAATGACGTACGTATCCCTACATTGGAAAAACAACCGATTATCGTCATCGTACGTCCGGTTTTGGAATCTTTAGGGACAAGGTAAATTTTGTACTGTTTGGACATGATAAACGGTGTCTTTTGGAAAAAAATAATCGCACTTTGGGCAGAGGGTCATGTACAGACACCTTGATTTAACATAGTCGGATTTATATATCGTCGCCCCCGAAGAGCACACTGATACCTGATACCTGACACGTGACCTGGTACCTGACCCGTGACCTAAACTATTCATCTCGTTACCGTTTATAACTACAATACGGCAAAAGCAGCAAGCATTCTTACTCTCCGTGTCACAGCGTATCTGATCAGAGTGGAACTATACAGTGGCTCTGTACTAAGACTAGTTTCAAGCATTTGAAGGCGTAGTAAAGACTAGTTTCAATGCTTTTGAAGGCGTAGTAAAGACATAGTGTGGTACTTTTCAAGGAAGTGACATTCCCAGACTAGTCCGGCGAATACTGGTGAAATCTATTTACCGGACAAACTTATGCGGTCGCTATTTATATAGTATAATCTCATCATATCACAATTTATTATCGGTTTATTCCGTAAATCTTATGTAGGATTACACTCAATCACCACCCCCTATCCTCCCCTCCCTGTGTATGGATAAGACATCGTTATAATGCATGTATCACAGGTTCGAATCCAACCATGGCCTTTTTCAAATAAATGTATTTCAATATTATTAGAGTAAGAGAGAATATTGGTTTACTAATTCCCACTGCTATTAAAAGGTTCACATCAATCATGCTTCTTTTAAATTCCTTTGCATAACTGAAAACTCCTAGAAACTTCCCCAATGACAAAAAAAGTAATCTCTACAAACATATCCCTGGAACATACGCGCCATGGCAACAGAGCTATGCGCTCTGTAAGCCATAATGGCCACCGAACACTCTAATATAAAAACAGCCTATTATAGTATATACACCCCAAAACCCATTGCACTCCTGGGTTAATTTGCAATAAGAGGCCAGGGTAATGTAGACCTCACATAGATCCATGTTGTATGATAAGATAATCAATGAGCTAAATGTCGTTCGTTAAAATAAAAAGCTTGAACGCTTGATGACTGGTTAACTTACCTCTCGCGCCAACCGCGAGAGGTAAGTTTAACCAAGTCATCACGCTTTCCAACTTGTTATTTTAACGCACCGCCATCTAGCTCAGTGTTTCTATATCATACAACTTCTCTGCTAGCCGTCTTTTGTTGTTATCTATTGTTGTCCCGTGCGTATCTACTACGAATCGGGTTCGAGGAGGCTACTGGGGTGTTATTTTTAATATCAGCTCCTAGAGCTGTTATTTTTAATAATGCACAACTCGAAGCTGGGGTCACACGGAACGCGCGGTCACGTGGTAGAGTTTCTAGATACAATGTCCTGACAATTAGATATAGCGGCGCGATCGTATATATAATGATGGCAAACTTAAGATAAAAGTCGATGGTGTCCACACTATGCAACGTATGTTGTCTAAATATAGACGTGTTCTTACCTGTAAAGAACATTTCAAATTGATTGCTCTTTACTAAAATTTTCTCATAAATCGACATGACACAATTTAAATTATTTTTACAGCACAATATATGAATATAAATTCAGATATGCAGATTTATTTTTCATACTGTCAGTTGCTAAAATTTGTATGCAGAACGGCACTTCCTTCGGGTAATTGCAATAAGACAAAAATTAAAAACAACCACAGGAACCTACCCCAAGAAATGTTATTTGTTGATCTACCAAACACTGGTTGAATATAGAAGGTTCCGCACCCTCCCCCCCCAAAAAAAGGTAATAAGTCGTTTAAACCTCTGAGTCAAAATTGCAGAAGCCCCCATCCTCACGCCGTCATTTCCATTTCCTTCCCATCAAATGCTGTTTTCCACAAATGTCGACCTCACCCGATACACATAAAGATATTTATAAATATACTACATCAGCGTAGTGTTTAGGATGAATAAAATGGTTACTAGTCCTTTATTCCGTATAGGCTGGGTTGATTTCTTTCATTCAATCCTACTCAAGGATAAACCAACACACTCGTCATTTTTTGCTTCGTATTAAGAAAAGCACTGATCAATCAAGCATCTAGTTACTGGAACGGTTTCATGGCCAAGAGCCAGCAATATACCCATTTGGTTTGTTACGCTCGTCCTGGATGGTGACAAGGACAAAGTGTTTTTAAATGTTTTAACTTAAATTGCGACAATTATTTCGTTATCATCAATTTATGCATGTTTTAACAAAAAATGTTTTTAAAATTTTATTTCATATATCAACTCTAAGTGTTTAATATATAATCAATGCGCTAGATGGCGTTCGTGAAAATACAAGTTTCACCTTGGGACTTGGTTACTTACCTCTCCGCGCAAGCCGCTCGAGGTAATAACCAAGTCATCACCGATTCGTAGTAGATAACGCACGGAAAACAATAGATACCAACAAAAGACGCAGCATGTAGAAGTTTTAGCAAGATCAAAAGTCATAACGAGTTGCTTTCGACACGTGGTCCGTATATTGCCCCATCCAAGTCTAGGTGTCCACCCAGATAAGCGTACACAAAGAAAAAAATATCCATCCAGCCTGTAGCCGTTTTTTTGATATTAGATGTAAGCTAGGATTTTGATACTTACTCATACATGGGTAATGTCAGTGACTATATTGCTATGGTAACAACCTCAAGACAAGGCTCAAGGAGAAAATGGAAATGTTTAAATTGAAATATTTCTTTGATTTTCAGGCTACTACCTTCGTTTATAGCTGAACAAACTATGAATTATGTTGGTGATGGATGGTATTTCACGTAGCAATAGAAGGACACTCCACCATCCTTAGTTAAAAGTTATAAGGGGTCCATAATGCCATGGGGGCCATATTACGTACCCCTCTTTACCCTGTTAGCATCAGATCGTCTTCTTATCGTGTCCACACGCTGTACTTCTCAATGATCCCGCCAGAGAAGGGTACAACGCCTGGCTGCCTCATGATAGTTCGTGCATTGTTTCCAGCAAGGGGGCAGACCAAGATTTCCATTGTCTGTGGTGCTGTTCCACAACAACAGGTAGTGTCTGATCTGATTCCAGGTAGCCCACTTCTGCAAGGACACCGTAGATCGGCATTCTGGGTTCTCAAATATGTTGATGGCATCGCCATTCAGCCCAAAGAGGAGTCAGCTCCAGATGAGAGATGCTCACCAGGTTCAAATAAAAATAGTGTTGCTTGGTTGATGGGCAAGTCTTTCTTTCCAAAGCGACTCTCTTCGCTCTTATAGAAGAACTGTGTCAAGAGGTTGGACTTTGCTGAAGAAAACTTTTCCTTTCTTTTCTTTTGGGAAAATTTTTTTTTTTTAAATTTTTTAGGCGGTTGGCAGCAGGTATCTGTCCAGGCATAGGTGCTTCACATTGGATACTGGCAGCTACACTCTTGCATTGCTCGCTACGCTACGACGGCTGTATGGTGGAGCAATTCCTGCTAGGATGATATAGTTTACGTTGGTGTGGACGGAGGCATCCTGTAAGAAGCCGGCAGGAGGCAGTAACACCGAATCAAGCTTTGGCATGGGTTGATCTTTTACTACAGGGCAAGCATACTCTGCATCTAAGTAGCACAGAAGGAGCACAGTGCCGTCGATCTTACGGTATGTGGGCGAGCACACCTATTGTGCCAGTGAGTTGTTCAAGATGTTATTTTGTGAAAAACTTTACTCTTCATCTTCTCGATGTGGGTCTTATATGAGAGAGAAAATTAGGACAAGATGTCGAATTCTGAATAAATTTACAGCCCAACCTCAAATTCACTACACAGATATCACACGTTTAAACATGTGCCCCGGGTTGGTGGTGGACCAGTGCTGTGGCAACGAAGCAGTGGTCACGCAAGGTGACATCATTTTCTTATACGGCAACTATCACCATTGCTACTCATTATACGACATTCTTTCTTCCCGGTTGCTAATGGTTACAAAACTACCTGTTGTAGGCAGAAACTCATAATGTGTGTTTTTAAAAAACAAATAAATATGCAGATCTGCTAGCAATTAACTTATAAGATTTGGATCGCTGTGGCGCTAAATGCTATTTATAAATTTGACAAGGTAGCTATTTCGCGTGATTTGCTATATTCTTGGGGGGGAGGGTGGTGGGTGTTGGGACAAATTTCTTGAACCGTGGTTATTTATCTCCATATCCCCATCCCGCTGCCACTTGCATCTCAACTTATTACGAATCATTGCAATCTGAAGTAATCCGGCATAGAATAAGCACTCTATTTTGTAGAGATCATTTCGTTATTTGTGATAATTTCTTCGCCTATTTTGTGGTTTTAAATTTTATTTTGCATTTTTGTCGCCAAGATAGACTCTATCATCTTTATTATGTGATATGGCAAACGTCTTAATAGCTTATGAAATACATTTACTCCGGATATCTGTTAGATGATACCCCTACCCCCAAAAAAAAAAAAAATTACCGTTTCTTAGCTACTTTTCATTAGCTTGTTAATACGCTTCACGTTATAGCACACAACATCACCGGACAAAGAAAAGATAATTTACAACAGCACTTGGGGTATGCCAAGATATGTACTAACCATATCTGAGGTCAAAAATTAGTAGTATCTTTCTGAGCCAGGTCCAACCTTTCTAAGCCACTTTTGCCAGTGGGTCCCAGCCTACAGCTTAGAAGGGGGAAAGGAGTACAATGTCAACAATCGTGTCTAAATTAAAATAAACGGGACGCTTCTAATTATGGTAATATCAGGAAAGCGTTCCTCTTAAGTTAAAATGGCATGATGCCACAGGGCATTTATCCTATTTTGAAATATTAGTTATGATGAACTGAATTTTATCAAAAATTTACAGCAGGGAAAAATGTTTGATTTTTTGGCGGGGGAGGGGTCCTGTGTGAGGGTTTGCTAGCAAACAAGTGGACATTACTTCGAAATCTTTATTCTTGATCCTTTTGTTGATTCTTTGTCTTTATCTTTTTCATATGCCTTAGATTTTTTTATTTGTTAACTTGCGTCTTCTTTTTCCCTTGGTTCCACGTCGGCTTTACTTTCAATAAAGGTAACACTATTAAAAATGCTTTGTCATGGAACTTGAATGGTTTTTAGACGCCTTTAAGCGACTATTGTATGATGTTGAAATGAGGCCAGTTCAATACATTAAAAACGTCGTACTGGAGCACATGTCTGACACAAGAAACGCTATGACAGGCTGAGAAAAAGTACATGTAAGCACTGTGATAAGTCAAGTATAAAATATATTTATAAGTATATATCACTAAACGTACGGATATACATGTTTACTCCATAAATAGCCTTCCCTAAATGCATCATTTTTGAAGGGTCAGACACATGACTTTAGGTATAAGGTGTAAAATACGTAGGCAAATTAAAAAAACAGTTATGTGATTTCATATGCCTTTGTATGTCTTCTTCTATTCTTTTTATAGTTATTTTAATTATATATTATTGTGTGTTATTGTTATTTATCAGTGTATTTTACTTAATTTTATTAAAGCTTACTCTGGAAGAGTACAAGATTTGCTATTGCTGGTTGAGGAAAGATTTCGATACAAAGGAATGTCAACTGAGTGGGGTGTGTAAGTATCCTTTTCTTTTTACTACTGTACACAGGAATTCAAAGAGATAAGAAATGGACGGGGGTTGGGGTGTTTATCTTCGCTTACCTTACACCAGAGGGTTGTTTTGAATCAAATCTACATAATGCATTGCAATGGGCCTCTATACTGTTCTTTTTTGGTTTTGTTGTTTTACCCTAAACACATGTCAGTACTTAGGGAGAAAAAGTGTTCCAAACGTTCAAGAACCACAAGACATTCATGATTCATGTTGAAAAATTCCCTAAGAACTATGCTTTGTGGGCTTAAATGAGCGTAAAAGCAGTAAAAAAAAACTTGCTATAACAGGGACCCTGTAAGAACAATAAATTATACATACATTACATATAAACACATTAAAAACATTACAATCTGATCAAGAGAAATATAATAATTCGAACTTTACGTTTAAAAACTTTGTCAGTGTAGGTCAAGGACCTTAAATTAACAGGAAGTTGATTCCAAACAGAAACCCCATGATGGTGGGAAAAGTTTCTTGCCCAGCGTGTTACTGGCATTATATTGTGTAAGACAACCACCTATACTGGATCGAGTAGCATAGGGAGTGGATGCTCATTTAGAGGAGAAAAAAATCAGATAAATAGCACGGAGCATCACCTTTTAAACACTTATAGATCATATATGCAGTATCAAAATTAGATCTTTCAAGGGTCTTCCATCCCAAATTACGAAACTTATCAAGCAAAGGGGCTCTTGGACCTTCATTAAATACCACACGAGCAAGCTTGTTAAATAGAACCTGGAGCTTAGTTTTATAACACTGGGAACAGTTATACCACACCAATTACAATAATCAGAAAATACGGTATAGCCAAACTTGTAGCTAGACCCAATTGGTTATGTTGAAAGGAAAGATGTTCGCCTAACCTAGAAAATTAGCCCAAGCGATAGAGACGCTTTTAGACGTATTAGTAATATGGGTATTCCATTTCAATTGTGGATCGAAACCAAAACCACAAAAGATATTTATATGAATTTACCCTTCCATGAAGTATCACAAATTGATAAACGAGCATATTGAACTTATCAATACAATGATTTGTGCCACATAGTATGTACTTAGTCTTAGGAAATATTCAAAGATAACGAATTTTTATATAACCACTCTTCAACTTTAGAAAGGTTCTCATTAAGCAAACCCCTTACACAATCTATTCATTATCGCAGAAGCATACATGAGAGCCGTATCGCAGCATAAAGAGTAGTTTTGCATGATAGAATAGACGGCAAATCATTAACAAAATACAAAAGAGCACGGGCCAAGAAATTCGCGCCCTGCGGGACACCAATGGTGATGAATTTCTTATCAGATGACACACCATTCAACACAGTTGTTTGTTTACGCCCATTTAAATAAGAAATAAACCATTTAAACTCATTGTTACGCACACCAATGTCATGAAGTTTCTTTAGTAATAAATTGTGATTAACAGAATCAAAAGCTTTACGAAGATCAAGAAAAATAATACCAGTGGCTTTTTTACTACCCATGGCTTTCAAAATATAATCTGTTACATCGAGAATAGTGGTTTGTGTTGAATGGCGGGGTCTGAAACCAGATTGCTATCTAACCAGAACTAACTCTCTAACTCTATGACGTTGCAAAAAAGTATACAATGCATCATGAACAAATCTCTCCAAAATGTTTGCAAAATTTGTGCATTAATTTTGTTTACTTTTCCCATCCATACTTTTTCTCGCTTGTTTTCCCTGGTATTCTAGTTTCCTCATGCTTCTAAATTTGGACCTCATCCTTAAAACTGTGTTGCCTTTTGTTTGTATTTTCTGTGATATGTTGAGCATCTAAAAAGCAGTCGCACTATTTGAGAATATATGTCGCTGGTTATAAGATCTAAAATGTTAATTTAATGTTATCGTCTTAGTCAATGTATTAGGTCAATCATTTTAAGTATTCGTAATGCCCTGTGGATTAATTAGGCAAAATAGAAATAACTCCAAACGGTAAAATGACAGCTCAAGTCGTGTAATGTTTTAAACCTTTCTCTCTTGAACACACCTGTGGATCTTGATATTAATATAATTTTTTTATTTCAAAAGTTCGTACGACAAGGGGAACGACATGGCATTATTACACACTACGTACTTCATGTCTATAAGAGAAAGGAAAGCGCTTACAGTGGATCATGGTATAATGAAACAAGGCTTATGTTCACCCTAAGCGGTAAGAGACAATGGTATAACCTGTATAATTAATTACAAAAGTGCACCAATGCTCAGATTAAAATGGTGAAAGTGAAAAAAAAAGAAGGTATCATTACCTCAACGTTAAATATAGGGCACAATGCTTATACATAAGATCAACAATTGTGGCAAACATGTGCTGAAGTTCCAATTGGAATTTTGTCTTGTATTCAGCGTCCTTCAGGTTTGAAATATTTACTCGTCCCTTTACTGCATGCTTGATTCTTCAATTTGACTTTAAACTCGGCTATGCAACGATTGTCGTCAATCCTTTCAGAGGTGATCGCTCACTCACAGACTCAGTCACTCGCGAGCTCACTCACTCACTCACTCACTCACTCATTCACTCACTCACTCACATTTTGGTTCTGAACGCCCCTGGCGCTGTACGCATGGCAGCCTCTTAGTACTTAGTACGTGGATAGCCTTTGGTAGTCTCGACGCCAGAGTTCAAAAAACGAAACAATGTATGAATATCTAGTACACAAACGACCAAGCGTACTTGGACTTGTAGCATTGTAAAATACGGAATTGTCATATAGTATTGTCTCTTTCCCATACACAGGTATAGACAAATATGCTACCTACGCCGTTACGATTCGAGCCGTCAATTCTGCTGGGGATGGTCCAGAAGCAATGATCGAGATCCAAGATGATACTAGCAGTAAGTACACAGTGCTTAAAAGTAACTGTAACTTAACACATTTTATACATTAGAATGTATGAAATTGTTAAGATTTATTACTGGTGTAAGTCAAAATTAGTTTTGATCATGGAAAACTTATGCTCAAGTTTTAATTGCAGGCAAGTTCTGAAATATGGCTTAGGATTTAGAGTAAAAGACTTCAGCTTAGTGTTAGAGTTGCAGGTGGGTTAGATTTTTTCTTTTGCCTTACCGTTTTGGACATGTTTGGATAATCATAAATAACTTCAAATTGTCTAGTCGTCCAGGTATTGGCTGAAATTCCACGTGTTAAAGGTGCAACGAGAGATTTTTGAGGCACCCAAATATTGTGTCATTATAGTAATTTCATATAGACTAGACACTCAATAATTGTATATGGCTACAGAAATGTCTTAAAAGAGAGGAAAAAAAGTGATTTGCTTATATTTCAATATAAAACATAGGCTGGACTTCATATTTGCTCCTATACGAAATTAGAAATTTCACAATTTTTGTACCAAAGAAACATTTCTCAGCTTAATCCTTTCAGATGGGGTTATTTTGGATAAAAGCTTCACAACAGGGTAAAAATTTTGTTCGATCTAGGAGCAATTTCCCCCTAACCCTAGGCAGGGGTCCGCTCCGTGATTTTTTTTTTCAAAAGTGCATTTAAATGCAGTTAAGGGGCGTTAGGAATATATAATCAATTTCTACTTCTTTTATCCATTATCGCTACTTATCCTAAAAAAAAACATCAGACACGCAACTGATCGATAATAAAATAATTCGATATTTGGTCTTTCCAAATTGTTACTCATCAGAATATTTTAAAGCATAGCCAATTTCGTACATGATAATATTGATATTAAACATTTTTTATATTTATAATTGTATTGCAGAACCAAACGCGCCTACCTTTGTGAGAGGTTTTCCCTCTAGTAACAGTAACTCAACTATACAGGTTAAATGGAAACCCGCAGCAGAGCGTAATGGATATCTACGAAACTACACTATTGAATGGAGAATTACTGATGCAGAAAACTGGTAGGACGTCAATAAATATGCTTGGTGTAATTGAAACGGCTGAATTTTTAAATTAATTAATTTAAAAATATTATCAATGTTATATTTAACTATGATGATAAAAATACGAAGGGATTCAACAAAGTCAGTTTCTTGTTCATGTAAAGTAATATCGGAATCAACATTGATGACCTTGAAAGCGAGGTTAAAAGGGGTTCACGTTTTATCTCATCCAATTTAGGATTTGGTATCATTGAAACCGCTTAATAATAATTTTGAAGGGAAAAAATTAAAAAACAGCTTTTATTTGGTCAACGGTTTTTAGCTTTTTTGTGCATTTTGGCCGAACAAAAATGCCCGTTTTGTTGTTCGTTCGTTTGCTCTGTTTGAAATGTATGCACATTTCGAGATTTTGTACGACGGACTGCCTCTAAGACGATTTTGCTCTATACAGCCCGTTGTACAAATCATTATAACCTAATGAATGTGTAACGTTTCACCCTAATGTCGTTAATAGCGTCATTATTATTATTTATTATTATCATCATTATATTGCTAATAGTGGAATAGGGATTTGCTTTTGTTATTCACTCATTTTGGCGTTAGGGCGAAATATACCTTCCCCTTAACGCCTCCCTTTGTATTGCGGTTTATTCCGTTTCGGATAACAAAGGATATGAATATTAATTTATGCAAATGAAGGATAATCCACTAGAATGACAAAGGATATGAATATTAATTAATTTAAATAATTATATATAAGAACTCATTATAACCTAATAATTATTAAACCTTCCCCCTAACTACCATGTTAGAGTTATTATTATTATTATTATTTGTGAACAGGTCAAAATTTGATACATTGTCGGAGAATGTCACGGATTACGAAATTACAGGATTATTGGCGTACACCCTTTACAATATTAGAATTCGTGCAAATAACGACAAATACAATGGTATCTGGACGGACATTAGATCAACTCGAACCAAGGACGGTGGTAAGGTCAACATTCTAAAAGTCCTTTGCTGAAACCGTTGCTTTGGAATATTAGCAAAGCGCTTGTTCTTACGTCTCAGTTGTTTTAACGTATCTATTTTTTTATTATGTTTTTAAATACAACAAGAGATTGAGCTGATGCAGTTGCATACAATTTTTATAAAGATAACTAAGTTGTGGTTAACTCATCATTTTTCACAATCTAGATACTCCTAAAGATATAACTTTTCAATGCTGCGGCTTTGGATGTTTCAAACTCCATAGTTCAAATAACTTATAGGGATGTCCATTATCTTATTCAGTGCCTACTGGAGCGCCAGATGGTGTTGTTGTTAAGGAAGATACCAAACACTGGGATAAACTACAGGTGACATGGAATCCTCTCGAAGAAATTGAAAAGAAAGGCGATATACAAAAGTATCAAATACGTTATTGTCGTCTAATGGAAGAATCTACTGATCATTGTATAGGTAAGCGTTAATCGTTTAAGAGAGTGGAACAATCTCGTATGGCAATAGCTGCTTATGTCATAAATATATACATTTATGGATGTATGATATATTGACTTAGAACTGTGGATGCAGGCGCGTAACCAGTCCAGTGGTTTCGAGGGGGCAAGTCCCCGGTAGGTGCAAACAAAATGTCAAGATTACAGGCAAAAGGGTGATTTATTATGAATATCCGTCATTTACTCTGCCCCTCTGCCCCCGCCTGGCTACGCCACTTTTGTTGTCAAATGTTTCAATTGGGTCATTTGGAAAGGTTGCTTTCGCGATTAAGGAAAAAAGCATGCTAGCATGCTAGTACTAAATCAGACTTGGGTCACAAAAGAGAGCAGCTGCTTTACAGATACGACTTTGTTACCCTCAGAAAAGTTAGGAAATGAATAATATATAATTTGCACAATTATAGAATACGTGATATTTTTTTCTTCTGTACAACTGCACAAAATAAATCTTCATCGTCAGATTTATTTGATAAAGCCCAAAGAGGTATTTCAAATGACATAGGCACATTTCCTGGGAAGTACAAAATATCTTAATTTCTAAGTTTGACATCAGGTTATAATATAATAGCCACCTAAACTGAAGTGCCCTAGTTTAAAGTGGAAGTCTTTCTAACATTTTCCATTCATTTTCATTAAAAAAAAAACTTCCTTAATTGATTTACAGGGAAATTTACCCTAGTGTGATTTTTCACAAAAATGATTGACTCTTGATAGGCCTACATCCTCTTTTGTAAAGGCATGTTGAGAATCGGTTAACCTGAAGGTTTCGTAATCGCAGGAACACATGTGTTTTATATAAAGGCAAGAGTAATGATATAAATTCACACTCATTTGCCTAGTCCTTTAAATATGTTAATAGATACAAAATATGTTAGATCGATCCTTGATCTTGCCTCTATTATTTAAGCATATTATACAAGCTCGTCATTGTCCTGGAGAACATAATCTATAATACGAATGACTTACTTTTCCCCAAATCGGTAAAACTGGTTCTCGACAAGCCTTTAAAAATATGCTATATCATGAGAAATATTCAATCCTTTCATTGATAATACACTGTTGCTCATAAATTATTTTACCACTTTTTATGGAATGATTCTTACAGTGTGAGTTATTTATGATATCTAGGATGTATATCGCCACACTACTTGATTGATCAGTCTCTTCCGAACATATCACCATGAACTTAATCCACAATTAAACCTTTCCCAACTGTGTCCTTAGCCTGAAAGGAAAAGGGGTTTTGAACAGCAGATTTAAGGATTTTGTTACAATTTTTCACATCACTCAGTTTTACAGATTACACAATTTGGGTGATTTCATGCATCGAAATGTTCAATAGTACTATTTTAAATGCCAATCAGTCACTAATATCGATTCTAATACCTTTACTGCCCATTATTCAAAAGCACGCTCTTTGATTGGTTAGTTTACTGGCCATTATTCTGCGATAATGGGTTGCGATTGCGCCCTAGTGCATGATGCAAAGCGAACATTCTTTCGGCGCGTGTCACCATCACTAAAGGCGCACGCGCTAACATTTACGCTGACGAAACACGGCTCGCGCTGTAAAGACGTAAACAACTGTTCCGTTTTTAGTAAGAAATTGCAATTTTTTCTGTTACTATTTCATTTATTTGGGTAATAGAATAGAAATAAAGGGTGCGATGTCCATGTTTATGCCGAATAATATGTCCTCGGCAGTAAAAAACATTTGAATAATGGGTCTCGGCTTCGCCTCGCCCATTATTCATGTTTTTACTTGCCTCGGACACATTATTCTTGCATAAACATGAACATCTTACCCTTTATTTCTTAAGTATGACCACCTCTGGCATGAATCATTCGTCAAGACGTCGCGGAATACTGTCCACGAGGTTGTTTATGATGTCAATGGGCATACCGTCCCACTCATCGGTCAGAGCCTGAACTCCTGTAGAGTTTGAGGACGATTGTCCCTGTCATTGATGGTTTGACCTACGGCATCCCAGGCTTGCTCGATAGAGTTCATATCAGGGGAGCAAGCAGGCCATGGTATCTGCTCCACCCCCTCTGCATCAAAATATTGTCTCACTACAGCAGTCTGCGAACAACTCGTCTGGTAGTCAATTATGGTCGTCCTGGAGATTTTCGTGGCCTCAAATCACCCACTTCTCGATGATGTCTGAGGATTTTACAGACCGTACTCTGTGATATCCCGAGGAAATGAGCGACTTTGGCTTGTTTGTACCCTTCCCGTCGGAGTGCAAGCACTCTTAGGCGTATTGGCAATGCCGTTGGACGAGGTATAGCCTAGGGATCCTCGTGACCATTTAGTTGTTAAAGGTTACAACCACTCTGAAAAACGTGAGCTCCGTTGTACACAGGCACTTGGGAAGCAGGGAAAGGAACAAAAAAAAGACGTCTTGCCCTTTAAGCTCCCAACAAAAGGCATGGTTACGTTTAATTCAAAAGTATGCATGAATCAAGTCACACTGGAAGTAGTGGGGTAACATTATGTAATCATTCACCTACTCTATAGATTACGAGGTGTTTTCAAATAGAAATAAGTTTTTAAGATGGGTCTGAAAAAATAATTCCAGCTTTTGAGCAAAGTGTTTTTGTTTGTAACCATCCCCAGATGAAGAAAAAAGCCTACAAAGTACAAACCTTCATACATTATAATTTAACCTTTAAATAATGTTATTCTAAATTTCTATTGAAATTTTGGGACGGGACACGCGGTATCCGCTTAGGATTCCAAAAATCATTTCCAGGATGAATGTTTACTAAAAATAAACACAACGAGCTAACTTAGAAAATATTGGGCGATGCACGTGTCGATGCTCCCCTAATTTATAGTCTTACTTCTTAAACTTTCGCCCTACCTCAGGAGATCTTAGGACAGTAGTTTTTTTTTGATGCTCCTCAAAACCACCGATCTACGACTCACGGGTATGCCATTTAGAAACCCCTGGTCCTTATTAATTCAGAAGTGAAAACATAGGTTTACGGAACTAAGATGCACTTTATTGCGTTTTCGACTGCTAAAATTTACTTTTAAAAACACTAAAAACCAAAGGGTCTTAAATGGGCAAACAAAACCCGTCGCTAACAGCATCGGGATCACTTATTTGTAAATATATTAACCTCGTCTTACCAAGGATGGGAGGGGTGGGGGGGGCGGGGCTAGTGAAACTTCGCGCCCGGTTGCGCTAAATGCCAAAAACTTGTCGTAAAAAAGCTTCTAGGTACTCATTCTCTCATCCTTTGCGGTAATTTAGCGAAAAAAATGTGAAAAGTACCACATTCACGGGGGTTACGGTATTGCCGTTCAATCAAAGTCGAAGGTTAGTGGGGGGGGGTGGGTGCCACCCAAGGATCTTTTATGGTGCATTTTTGACATATTATGCACAGATGGCTCTAAAACTCTAATAGCAAGTGCCTCATGTAGAGCTGACACCGACATGAAAATCCGATATTCCTATGTTTTTTAGCGCAAAATTGGAATTTTCGCCTATTTTCTGGGGGAAATGCCAATCCTTTTGCCGACTCGAAGACTGATGACGGTCATTGTGAGCATTACTAGGTAGGTTGGTTGACTATTTTGTATCAATGGAAAGAGGAGGACCATAGCTATTCATGGTATTCAAAATAATAAGCATCGGGTGCTTTATAACGAATTCCGAGGGGGGGGGTGGTGTGACAAAAAAGGATTGGTCAAAGCGAGGGTTAAAGGGGATACTAGTTTTTAAAAGGAAAACTAGCGACGTGACAAGAGGGTCTATCATTCGAATAATAAGTAATTCAACCTTCAACTTCATGTTGTTAAGGGAACTATTCTTCAATCAAAGATAACCACGGGCGTGTTCTTCTGTGTCGGGTTCGGAGTGGTTCTGCAATCTTTTAACCGGCATGACCTAGTATGGGTCGTAGCCTACACTAGTGCAGGACCGGGGCCAGCGTCGCAGAAGATAGCGGCAAATACTAGCCAAGGAAGTATGGAAAACATAGATGTATTTAATAAAGTTTTGTTTTGTTTTGGCCATTCGTCTCTACAACGTTCAGATGGCCTCAACTATACAAAAAAAAATTAAGTGATTATTATGATGACTCTATCGGCACATATATAATGGAATATCCCGAAATAAAACGCACCAGATGGGTTCATGGCCATTGGTGTATTCCTTGCGAACAAATCCAGATTTATTCCGACAAATGTGCACAACGGTACAGCAATCATGGAATGCTACATGTTTACCTTCCCTGTGTATATTTACAAACGCCGCATGCATTGCAATACCAAAACAGAAGCCGAGAACATTCATCACGAACTCAGCGGTTTGCCACAAGCATATCTTGTGAACTTCGTTGAGCAAACAAAGGATAGGAGCGAAGTTTAGTTTAGAAATTTTTATTGCAAAACAAACTACACTTTTTAAAATTCAGTGATTGAGAAAAATGTAAAGAGGGGTGTTTTAGATATCATTGTGTGATTACCAAAGTTTTAGTTGGCTAAACCTAACAATCCATGAAAACGTGGCCATTTTAAAAGGGGTTAGCGTAATATTTATGTTTTATCGATCATTCGCACGTAACCAATAACAATGAATTGGCTACACAACAGTGTGATTGTATATTGATGAATGGGGCAACGGGAGGGGGGGACACCGTTTAACAGAATTTGTATCCGGGCGGTGCACGTTTTATAAGAGACATGCATCCCATACGCGCAAAAATACAATGAGCTCGCACTGAATTGGCTTGGTTCTGTAGTCTGTTATGTCGCTTATTACATTTCAATGGGAAAAAAATTGTAGAAATGACCGACTCTTAACCACCTGCTGGGGCTCTTTTTGGAATGACCATATGGCCGTCGGTTGCTTTGCCACAATTACGAAGCCCAGGTGTCCAATCCATTGTATATTGAGAATTTAGTGGGGGACGTAGTGAACAGATCTTATGTTCGAGTGTGCAAATCGGATAAAATTGTGAATTTTGTACCCGCAAGTACTTTTATACCATTGATAATCAAAAAATTGATGGAAGCAATTGCCACGCCCATTTCATGGCCCCCAGCTTGGATTTCAAGGTTTACACAGAGGGTATTTTTTTTTAAAAATGTGCCGATTGTGTTGAAAAGCCACACCATGCATGTCTGGTTACAGGATTCAAAAAAAAGAAGATGTTTACTACCTGTGACTTATCGTTTATGAATTATGGGGTAAAAACTGTAAAAACTGGAAAAAACAATCAATTTTGCGTTTGTTACAGGGTCAAAAAGTAAAGTTGCTCAATTTTTGTAAAATGGGGTTCAAATGTTGTTTAGCTCATGAAGAAATTATAGGAATATGTTTTGAACTTATCTTACGTGTTTGGTATTAACCAAAATGGCGAATAAAAGTCAACAGGGCCCTTATTGGCAGCTATTGGATTCTATTGACCTGTAAACCCTATTTGTGGATAACGTGAAAACTAAGCATAAGCCCCGATAAGGCAAACTATTCCTTATTTCTATCCTTTAAGCTAGGAAAAACAATTTGCACACATTTAACTGAATCAAAGCAACTTTTAACTTTTGACCCATGTACTCACCAAAATGACTTTTCACCATTTTTAAAGTTTTTACCCATTAACCCGGAACTATAAGCCCTAGATAGTGTAAAACACTATACCTTTTGGAATCCTTGAGACCAGACAAAAACCATGGTGTGCTTTTTTAACACATCAGAACATTGTAAATTTGACCCCTGTTTATAACTTGAAACCCAAGCTGGGGGCCCATAAAAGGGGTGTTGAAAGTTTCTTCCATCAATTTTGGATTACAATGCCTGAACGACGTGATGCACAAATTCCACAATTTTATCGGAAAGCGCACACCTTACCCTACAGTCCCCTGCTAATTAGTGTTCGAAACCACTATCTGCGCGATTCAGCAATATTACGTTTTCAATGTACCGAGTAGCGCTTCTCTTTGTATTGATGAAGCGTCCTAATTTTATTGTTAAAAAATATTTCTCGGAATCCCAGGATCATTTTATAAAAATTAGGCACAAATGTATGGCATTTTTGATAAATTGATATATTTAAATGAAAAAATAAATTAAAACTGTGTTTTAATTTCATGTTAAAAGTAAACGCGATAGGGCTTCATAAAGGCCAGAACTTGAATAACCACGATCATCTTTTCAATTGGTGTGAAAGACTAACATGGCGTGTGGTAAAACGATTGCGTAAATAATAAAAATGGCGCTCGTTCGTTAAACTGTCTTACTGCTTCGAAAGTTAAGTATGCTGCACAATGTGTTTTCTTCGCAAGAATACCAATGACATGAAAACCATCTGGTACGTCAATTTCGGGAATTTCATTATATATGTGCCGATAGATTTCATACCAATTTTAAAACCATTTTAAAGGATAACAGTAGTAAATAAATGTTTCAGTCTAAAAATAACTATTCCGATCACGTTTGTATTGTGATGTTTAGAGGTTTAACGTTTCGTCAATGCTGCAAACTGAGAAGTACATATTAAATTATCTGGCAATTTTTTTACCTAATTGACCTGGAAACTGATTCAATTCAGTTGCTAAAGTCGTCCAAAGCGTAGCATTGGCCGAACACCATATCGCACACTTCTAAATCAACCAGAAACCTTCCAGTTATCACGACCTCCTATTCTCGAGCGGTATTAGGAATATTATCATACTTGACATCACACACTTGACAACTCTAGGTGTAAATTCTACAAGTGTTGCTTTATTCACAAAACATCAGCCAATCCTAGCTGTCTCCTTTGTCAATGCAAACTTATTCGATGAATTTTCCCCTCAAGCTAACTCCAGGCAAAAATCTAGATCACTCTAAAATCACAGCTTATATATACATTTCCTTAGAAGCTTCTAGAATTCTCAAATTCAATCCTAAGGATTGCATGATAACTCTATTAGACTTGGCACTGTACCTTGTGCTATCGTGTTTGTCAATGGGATTTAACCTTAAAGGTGCATTTCGTGATTTCGCACCTTCTGTTTTATTCTTGATCACTAGATATCCTTGAGAAAAGCTATTCTCAAAATTTGAGCTGACCCCGATCTTGCGGTTTTGTGTTATTAGCAATTGCGGCTTTTCCCACGGTCCCTAGGCTAACTGTGTTTTAATTTTCTGTCCGTTTTACGGACCGAAAATACAAACTTGCGAATTTCTTACATATGCGAACCGAATTTGCACGTATTTTGGGCACACGTTGTATACCTAAGGCTAATCGGTTCAGATGAGAAAAATCTCCACATTTTTAGGTAAGTCGGGGGACGAGGCTGTGGCTCAACGAAATCCCCCTGGTTAGTACATCAATCTCTATAAATAGTTGACTCTCTCTACACTTGTGGATTGTTCTAAGCATGTTCTCTAGATCTAAAGCTTCTCAAATCTGAGCTAGATTCTTTTCATCTTTACTAACTGTATTACATTACAAAGTACAAACTTCTAAGCCTTCTAGCGTAATTGCATGTGTTATAATTACTGCCAAATTGGGCGAGGAATATAAATTCTTCCACAGTGCCTTTTGGAAGATGCCATTCTGGTCCAACCCAGCAATCAGATATAAATAATAACTTAGAAAGTGGTGCCATTCCCTATCCGAAATTTTGCAAGTAAATGTACAAAACTACAAATTAGTTTAATACAAGAACCTCTCGTAGAAAAGAAACTGAAAAGGGATTGAACATTCCTGGACCTTAATATGATTTTTCAGGTTGCTCGATCAGAAAATAAAAAATATAAAAAAGTAGATTTTTTGCATGTCTGAAAGAATATGCATCTTACATAACCTGCAAGTATAAGCCAAAAGCAACCAAATGATGACAAAATCGATATTTAGTCATTACTGTCCGTGGACGGACACTCACGTTATTGACTGCCGGTCATAACGTTGATATTCCGGTGTTCTTCCTTTCTATCAATTTGTTCAGGTTGCATCGGCGGTTGCATCATCACTGATAGTGTCTTTTTATGGTTTTCAAGTATGGATATATCTGTCTACAGACTATATTGTTTCTCAGAGAAGCGAAAAGCACTTATGAATGATAATTTTTGTTATTTTGGTTTGTTTTGGTTTCTGTGTCAGTTGCACAACCGCACCTCTTAATTTACAATAACAAATACAACATCCACTACCATCAGCTCTCCTGGGATACGACCCCAGAACTCGAGGGAATCCTTCAGCACTACACGGTAGAATAATTTTCCCTTGCCAGTGACCAAAACCAAAATCCAGAGAGTATCGAAGTGAACGTTTGAATGCTGTGTGTCTGGACTGCTAGGGTATGAAACTTACATCTTTCGCGTCAGTGCTCAAAATGCCCTACATCTGGGACGGTTTTCTGAGGACGCGTGGGATACATACCAACATTGAGGTACGTCACTGTTAAGTCATGACAAGGGAACAGGTTCGTCATGGTGTAGTTGAGTTTTTTACGACATGATTACAGAATATTATCAACCAACACGACATATGCACTTGCGCGCCTACTCTAATAAATGAATATGAATGTTAAACTCCTCTATCCAGTGATGAATAATGTCATTTTATCTCAAATATGAAAACCCATTCAGCATCATCACTTCTGAGTAGATAGAATGAGAAATGAGTTAGGAAATCATAAAATCCTGGAGTCGTAAGAAATACCTAATAGGTTATACAACCAAATAGATATACCAAATACTTAATACCCATACAGGCATGTACAGTAACAGGATAGGCCTAGTGCCTCTAGGCTCGAGAGTGTTAGCTTGAGTTTCATCTGGATATAATTTTATTTTAAAGTGGCTGGTTTGCAAATTAAGATTGGTGTTATTGTTACGTATTATCCATGGTTTGTGTTATTTAAACAAAATTATGAATTATAACGTTTGCGATGAATTCAACAGTAATTTTCTCTTGTTACAATGGTATCATCAATTTATGATTGTGATTTCTTTATCACCAATACAGCACCTGGATCACCGGTCCAATTCTCTGCTTCACCAGTGTCATCCAAAGGGATGTCTCTCTCGTGGGATTTCCCGCTACATCTCAACGGACCAAAGCCATATTTCATAGTAGAATACAGAAGATCTTCAAACGAGGAATGGCAGAAGAAGAAAGTCACCACAACAAATACTACCGTCAGTGTGGAGTGTGATTTGATAGAAAAGGGCGTCATGTTTGATTTTAGAGTTTCGGCTGTAAACGTGGATGAGAAGGGACAAATGTTACAAGGAGAATCAACAGAACCTTTGCAATATCAAATGTGCCGTCCAGTGCCAGGTATATTGTTTATATTTTGAGAATGTTATATTTTAATGTATACGTTGATGTCAAACTCCCAAGGTCAAAAGAAAGCTAATGTCTTTATTTGTTGAGTGTTTGAATTTCATCTTATTTATGAATTGCAATTACAGTGTACGTGGTCGTTCCAGCGGTAGTTATTTCGCTGAGTGTCGTTGGGGCTGTTATCTTTATCGCCTGCTTCGTTAAACATATCAAGAAAACCAGCGTCTTCCAAGAGGTGCCTGAGCCACATTTTATTCAAGACACTAGAATGGACATAGTAAGGAATTCATTTTCATTTCATGTAAACATTAAGTCACCATCAGTGATTTGCTAAATCAGAAAAAAATTATTAAATCCGATTTGTGCATGTATGTAATAAGTTTAGGTACCCTAACATATCATGTGGTAAGCAACCTAATAATGTATGCACAGACCATTTGCAAAAAACAATTGAATGGAAATTCATTTGTCCAGTACTCTTTCTTTGTTCATAATTTTTTTCATTACAAATACTTTATGATAATTCTACTGGCTTATCCTTTCTTTAAGCTATCCTCCTATCCTGCAAATTATGCGTGAATTAGTGATACATTTAAAGAACGTCATCAATAATATTGTCGATTTATTAAAAACTTGTTTATTACTGATTTTATAGAACAATGTATCTCGAATTTATTATGCGTGTTACGTAGTATCTGCTCCATGAACGATATCTATATTTCCATTCACAATGTTAGAAATGTTGAAATTATTTGTTATTTGTTTTAACCTAAAGGTAATGTTTTAATTAATGACTATTGTGTAATACTATCATTGTTAATTCAAAATGTTGAAACCCTCTCCAGATATTCAAGCTATATGTTACGTCTCCGTCGCCTGCACCGATTTCTTACGCTTACACTGTTTCGTCATCTTCTTCTGGATGTATTCCTACTTCAAGTAGGGTCGCCGGTGCGGATTGCTGCCGTCCATAATTTCTTGTTTAAGGCCTCCTCATCTGCCAGTCCAGCCGCTTTCATATCCTCCTTGACACAATCTGTCCATCTTTGCTTTGGTCACCCTCTCTTCCTGCTTCCAACTTTGACTTCCTTCGTCCGTTTTCCAACATATAGGACTGCTCCTTGCGTCTGAGGTGGCCCACCAGCGTAATCTAGCCTCTGTCAGCTTAGCTTGTCTCTAATAGCTTCGTTTCTGAGTCTATCCTTTCTCGTCACCCCCATGGAGAACCTCAGCATTTTCATTTCAGCCACCTCCATCTGCCTTTCCTGCTTTTTGGTAACTGCCACTGCCTCCATTCCATACAACATAGCTGGTCTCACCATGGTTTTGTACATCTTTCCTTTCACTTTCGGTGGTACCCTCTCATTGAATATCATTCTTGTCACCGTTCTTCAGCCATTCCAGCCTACTTGTATCCGCTTCCTCACCTCTTTTCCAGAACCTCCATTCTCTTGGAACGTTGAACCGAGGTACTTGAAGTCATTAGCTTTCGTCACTGCCACCCCTGCATTTCCACATTTTTCATTCACCGCCAACACATAAGTGCTCTGTCTTCTTCATGCTTACTTTCATCCCTCTGTCTTCCTGGCAAGCTCGTCATTGCTCCAGTTTCTCTTCTGCTTCATTCTTTGTCCCAGTAGACAGCACCACATCATCTGCAAACAGCATCTCCCATGGTGCCTCTTTCCGCGCCCCTTCTGTTATGCAGTACATGATATTTCCGAAGAGCAAAGACTCAATGCTGATCCCTGGTGAACACCAACTGTGACGCCAAAAGCCTCGGTGTTTCCCGCTGTGCATCTTTTCTGAGTTTTACTCCCCGCATACATGTCCTGAACTAATCTGATAAGCCTTTCGCATACTCCATTCGTTCCCAACAATTCCATACTTCGGCTTTTGCTTTTGCCGCCCCTATCTTTGACCTTTTGTTGACTTCCTTATGCTCTTTGATGGTCTCCTCGCTTCTATCAAAGTCCTTGGTCGCCTTCTTATCTCTCTTAGCCTTAATGGCCTCCTGAACATCGCGAATACTGTATGTTTACATTATATACGAACAGGTTACATTCCGAGTTAGTTCTACACCAATTTCTCCTGTATTTATTTTTTTTTTTTAATTTTAGGAATGGAACGGAACCTTTCATACTCCTGAAACAGAAGTTTTTGACGAGCTTTGTGAAAATGTCCCTGAGCTCTTTTCTTCAAGGCCTGATAACGAATTGCCAACAGCTGCCGATTTTTTTCTTTGTGATTCAACACCAACTCAAATTCAGCAATATCAACCACAAACGGTCACCAAGACACCAAGTCACATCAATCCTATTGCTCCAGTTGCCGCATTTAACCGTTCCGAGAGTACAGATAGCGGATTTCCAGATACACCATCTTCAGCTAAGGAATTTTTTCCAATGTTAACATTAGCTGAGGATGATGATGTATTTGAGAGCCACCTACTTTCATCTGAGAACAATAAGATGAAAGACAATCCTATGGCGATTGATATACATTCTCTTTTTAATCCCAATCATATGGGTTCATCTGTGTCTGTATCGTCTCATATGAAATTAGCGCAAAATCCAGGTGACAAACTGCCGATATTACAGCGCAAAACACAGGTCGAAACCACAGCAAAAACGTCCCCAACATTAGGTCATACTCCACGTTCTTCGCTTTCAGTAGGTGATGATCCTTATTTCAAAATGTCTCGCCTTCCCACTCAGCAAGAGAAACATCCAAACACGATGCGACCACATCATGGCAGTATCACAATAGACCCAGTCTCCGAGCAGCCACTGATGCCTAATTCAATATTAAACACTCAATCTATTCTTACTACTTCTGATAATTACGCAAAAATGTCACAAATTCCACATTTAGCAACTATGCCTAATACCAATCAGACCGATCGGAAACAAGTCGAAATTATCCCTCAGGTACAGAGTCTACCGTTTGAGGGCGCATCAACGAAAAGAGTTGAATTTGACCCTTACTCAAAGATGTCCCAACTGCCGACTTTTCATTTATCTGAGCACGAACAACAGCAACAAATCAAAGAAAATACTCCCAACATCTTAGAACTTTCAAAGTCAGCCGATAAAACTGAAATTAACAGAAATACTCCCCCTCCAGTTTCACATGCATTAAGCCATATTCCCAGCTTACAATGTGAGCGTGTAGGGAATCCATCATCCTTTAACAAAACTGTAAGAAAAAGCAATTCCGACCCTTACTCAAAGATGTCCGCTCTACCGCATTTCATGACAGCTAAACCCAAAGTAAAACAAAATTATCAAAGTATGTATCAAGATTCCAGGCCACCTTGCGGTACCGGGACTTTCCCACAAAATTCACCAAACCCAAATACATCAGAACAGATTCCAGACACTCACCTTGGTCAAGCGAGACACATAGCCTTAAAACATGCTTCAGGAGGAGTAAATAATCCCCCAGTTGGCAATCTATCTCATCAAAGCATACGAAAACCAGATTCTGATCCTTACTCCAAATGTCTCAACTTTCAAATCTCGTCACAGTTGAACAGCAAGTCAAACACATAGACCGTAGTATTTCACATGGATTAAGGTCACCTATAGGAACTGCGAGTGATGCACAAAGGTCACAGACTCCAAAAGCATCACAGAATGTTCCAATGATGCACCTTAACGAAGAAAGAAATGTAAGCTCAGAAAATGTTCCTCGGGCAGGGAGTCGACCTCTCCAAAACACAATAATGAAAAAACCTACTCCAAACCCTTACTCAAAAGTTTCACAACTTCCCAATTTTCTGACAGCTCCACAAGTCAAACATGATGGTCAAAGTATTTCCCAAAACTCAAGATCATCCATCGAAACTGGGACGTATGTAGAAAGTTCACAAATGCGAAATGTATCAGAGGATGTTGCGATCACTCGTAGTTCAGACAATATTTCCCTGGCTGGGAATCCACCTTCCCAAAATTTAAGAAAACCCGATTCGGACCTTACTCAAAAATGTCACAACTTCCAAATTTTCTGACCGCTGCACAACAGAGGAATCCATCGCCCCAAAACACAAGAATAAGACAATCAAATTCAGATCCTTACGCAAAAATGTCACAACTTCCAAATTTTCTGAGAGCTAAAAAGGATGAGACGGAACACGAAAAGGACACTTCCCAATCTTCCAAGACACCCTTAGAAACCAAGACTCAAGCGAAAATAATTTCAGACCCATCAGGTTCTCCCAGCTTGGCCGTCAACCAATGGCAAGACAGAGTAACTTGTCCTGGTGTGCAAAAGCCATCACTTCCACTGCCACTTCCTAGTTCCAATCCTTACTCGAAGATATCGGAACTTCCAAATTTTCAAAAACGTAACCAACCAGTGAAGTCCAAATGTGCAGCTGACCATTTCAATTCAGTATCGGAAACTTCAATTCCAGATCCGTCAAAGGCTACTTCCGACAGGCATAACGACATTCAAAGCACCGCAAACGATAGAACTCTTTCTGATTTCGGAGGAATTCAAATTCAACAATATACACCTTCGTGTTCTGTGCCGCGAGAGGACTCTTCCTTAAATTACACACAGTCACACCCAGGTTCTATGAAATGTCAGGCTCTTTCATCTATCTCTAATAAAGCAGTTGCTCCCTACGTAAAGTTTTCCGAGCTTCCACTTTTGTCCACAAATAATTCAAAAGGGCAAGAGAATAATGAGAATAGTATATGTTTTGAAAAAGCGATGGGTTCCTCGGAATTATCGGAAAATGGCACACAAAGTAAACAAGGCAACAAAGTCCCATCAGGATCTTCTTACACGGTCACCAATCAACTAACAATGGGATCAAATCATAGTGACTTCTCAAATCCCTACCTAAAGTTGGCTCAGCTCTCCACACATCAACATTGATGTAACTTCTTAAATCAAAATTAAAGGTACAACGAGGGATTTCACATAAACGGTGTCCCTAAAAATGTGAAAATTCTGATTTTTTGAACTATTGTAAAGCTTTCTATCAAAAGTATTCACATGTGAAATGATTAAGCTGAGAATTATTTCTTCGTACAAAAATTGTTAAATTTCTAATTTACTATAGGAGCAAATAAGTCTATGTTTTATATTGAAATTAAGCAAATAGAAATCGCATTTTGTTTTCACTTTCAAGGCATTTCTGTAGCCGAATGCAAGGCAAAATGGGTGTCTTATATGAAAACGCAATATATGATACAATATATGGATGCCCCAAAATCTCTCATTGCACCTTCAATGAGCACTCTTAGACAGAGCTGGGAATCTACGCAAATCTGGGAACCAAATTTGAACAATTTAGTTCCTGCCCGGGTTCAATTAGTAATTTAGACCGAGTATTTCGCGCTGCGTATTTACGTTATTTGGGGGTTAATTCGCTCGTATCATACCTAGTTTGCTATATTCGCGCGCGCCTGCCAACATTGCGTTTCGTTGTGTATGTATACGTTCTTTGCGTTCAACGGGTTTTTCGATTTTTATCACTGGGTGATGGCAATTCTTTCTTGTTGTATTTAAGCCATAAGCATCCAGAAATTATGTTAAAGATTACTTTTCCTTATAAATATGTTTGAGAATGAGAATAGTGGGATTTTTATGAACCCTGAAATCAGTTGTTTCCGCTAATTGTCTACCTATTTATACCGCATCTTCTGACATTGACATGTGTGGCGATATTGCGTTAGGGCACATAGTGTCCCTCTCCCCTTGACCTCAAATGACCCATGACAAATATAATTTTCTGAATGTAATGTGACCTTTGACCTTTAAGTGGTGGTAGTCATTGTATGTAACGTATGTTACTCATATACAAAGGCTAATTAAATACAATGTTTTCAGTAACCACTTACATGATTTGTTTCATTTGCCCGTAATTTGTCCGCTTGTCCCTGTATAAATGAAGTGGTAAATACATGTTGAAAACCATTGTTTTGTTAAAACATAATTAATTTGTCTATTCTTAACTTAAACCTATCATAGTTTAACATTTTGTATCTTTTGGCTTGGGAGACAAACACAGACAAAATTTACCGTCTTTTTGTCAAAAATCGGCGAGCGCAATAAAAATCAATGGTTTACACCTTATTTTTCAGGTCGAGTAATATTTCTAAATAGTTAGTCTTGACATGTGACGAGTTCCGTTTGAAATATCCAATCTGTAAAGGTTTTAAAGTTAGGGTCCATAAGGACCCCCTTGACAAACAACGGGCGTGCCAGACCCGTTGACCATTTCTGTGTAAACATGTACTTCTATAGTAGGATTTTTTATTCCTTTCAGTTCTTAAAGTTTTGGGGGGCGTGTCGAGATTCGATTCTTTCTGAAGGTTTAATACTTACACAATCAACAATAGAGATTCGATTCACGATCGTCAGATACGATAAGGCATAATTAAAAAATGTCCCTTTTCTCACGAAGAAAAATATACAATACAAGCACTTAATAAATTCCAAACACCAAACCGTAACACACTCTGGCAGCCTCAGTAATGTATTAGAAATGTATCCGATTTGCATTTATTCGTCTGTTCCATAATAGTATTTGACAGCTTGGTCCAATCATTTGGACTTTCTAGTTTTGTCACTCATAACAAACTACAATATTATGTGGCCTATCCTCCTCTTCACCAGCCTCAATGTACATGACACTTAATCCGTTCTTTGATTGACGCCAAACAAGGAATCGATAGCGTGTCCTTCAGATTTAATAGGCAATCTATTCATTGAATCTGGTAGGACGCCGTTACAATTCGATCAAAACTTCATGTAAAACTGGGTTAAAGCATCATATTTGTTTTGAACAAAGTTGAACATGTCCAGCTGTTATTTTTTTTTTTATAATACACGGCTTTTAGTTTGGGGGGGGGGGGGGGATCTCAATCACATCTCTCCAATGAATTCTTACCATCGACATATGCGTTTTTTACCTGACATGAATAACGCACTCAGACTATAATTAGGTACCAATGGATCGCTATGCTCGATCCTCCTCTTTCTCATGATCAAAAACCCAATGCATACCTACTATGCGTTATCAGTCCGCAAAAATTCAATTTGTACTAAATAGTAATAAAGATTTACATGTGTTTTGCTTGCATCTAAAAGTGTCATAACTAGTTTATATATACAGAGAGTTTTAAAGGTCTCAGGAAATTCAAATAGAATTGAATGTGGTTTGTGTCAAGTCTACAAGGAGGGACTAGAAAGTATTCAATAATTGGGTTGGTGATGACATCATTAGTGAAACTATTGATTTTTCAGAGAGTAATAGAAAATTCCAGGTGACTAGTGTGAATCTATTCATGACACTGACTGAAAATCAATAGTTTCACTAATGATGTCACTAGTAGTGTATTCTTTTTTCTGGCCCTGTTTATTGGAATGGAATGTCCCGGAAAGATTTGTAGTAGGTTTATCATCTCATTTCCTGGGACCTTTAATGCCACACTATGCAGAATATTTTAAAGGTTCTCTGCACTGCAAAAACGCGTTGTTTAAACAAGTTGTTTAACGGGTGAACTGAACAACGTTTGTTCAGTTCACCCGTTAAACAACGTTTAAACTTTTAAACAACTTTATATAATGTATTACTAGATGACATAAATCTCATATATCTCATATTAATGAGACATTTTAAGTTCACCTACTTCTATACAGCTTTATTTTCCAAATTTTGACATTACGCAACCTTAGGATTAAAGTTGTTCTAACTTCATTAGCTGTGTTATCTCAAATTTATTCATCCCTTTATTTCTTCATTTGAAAATAAATGCTGTTTTCTTTAGGAATCACGAGTGTGTATGATGTTTAAAATACTTGTATATTGTTTACATTATATCTATTTTTACGATAATCTGAAGACTTACTGTATTTTGCGAAACGAAACGAAACTCCCATTGGTTTACACGCTTTATTCCGTCATGCATACATAACGTGCTTAACGGAATAAAACGTGTAATCCAATGAGCGTTTCGTTTCGTTTCGCAAAATACAGTAAGCCTAATCTGAATAAATGTCACATTCGCATTGGACGTGTGAAATTAGCATTTTGACATAAGGCCGCTAATGAAGTTAGAACAATTTAATCCTAAGGTAGCGATTAACTATAAGGTGCAAACTTGGGTTCTCTATACAGTATTTCTAAAACATTCATGGTGCAAGAGTGTTATATATAATAGGATAACAGGAGGTAAAGTGATGACGTCATCTGTTTCGTAACTGGTTCACGCAGCATATACGACAAAATGTCATGAAAATAACTAATGCGTGAACCACTTACCAAGCAAATGACGCCACACCTTACACCTAATGTAATGTAGTCTTCAAGTTGTATAGTGATGACGTTATTTGCTTGGCAACTGGTTCACATTTGGTTTAAGTAGAGTTGAATGCTTGGAAAGAAGCAGTTGTTCCTGCAAGATCAGATGCGTGAACTAGTTGTCAAGGAAATGACGTCACATTTTATACCCATTGACCTTTTGTGCATTCAAATGAAATCGCAACTTAGATCAAAGTACGTCATATCTGCTAGTATGAACATATGACATACTTTGATCCCAATTAGCCATTTGTGCATTTCCCGTAGTGCATTGCGATGGTGAGTAAATTACGTCACACGCGGCATCTGTTCGCTTACTCGTTCTGGTACGCATGCGCATTGGATATTTAACAGATAAACAAGATTGTGCGTGTGATGTCATTGCTTGCTAACTGGTTCACGCCCTGAGTATATTTCTCCTCTACAGGTATCGTCACTCAATTAGCGTGAAGCAGTTAACAAGTAAATGACGCCACTATTGACCACTTTTGTGATCCCGCCAAACCTGTAAATAATTGACATCATTCGTATGGCATTCATTCACACCTGTCTTATTTCACTTTTAGTAGTAATTTGTGTGAATCGTACAAACAGATGACGTCACATTTAAAAAAAATGGCACCACACGGCTTTAAGGTGACGATGTTCTAAAATTGGCTGTTGGTTAATGCGCTGAAAAGTTCACATTTTACCAGTACTATCCCATAAATTTGCGAGAGCAACTTTTCAAGCAAGGAATGTGCGTCAAAGTCTGGTATTCAATACCATCATTGTCACGTTCTCACACAGGAACTACCAGCCATGTTAATGAATAAATGATATTCATTGATGGGACATTTCGTGATCTAAACACCTTCTTTTCGTTTATGGTTCAACAAATTGCATCAATTAATGCCTATTTGAAAAAAGTCATTATCGTCGTGCATTTTGGTGTTATCCATAAGAACCATATTCACAAGTGTCACATTTTTGCAAAGATGATCGAACCTCCGCATACAATTAGGCACAAAATCATTTCTTTTTATAAGAACTCTTTTGAGACAACTAGGAGGGCGAGTCTATGGATCACGAAATGTCCCTTAACCAGCGCTGTTGTCATTTAGATCACATGCAAATTCGGTAGAGTGATAGATGTTATAGTATGTGGAAAAGAATTGAATAAAATAGCAATACCATAAATTGTTGTGTACTGTACAACTTTTTCTCAGAAAGTATTCTTATTATTTTAATTTTATTTGGGAATAATAAAAGACACTAAGTTTGATGGAGACTGACCTTTGACTTCATTTCCCAGTCACGTTCACAGGGTCAATTTTGAAATTGTTTCATGCCCTGAAAACAAGCTGGTCAAACACAGACAGCACTAACATAAAAGTAGTGGGTTTAGTCCAGTGTCAAGATTGGCAATATCTAGACAAGCTTTAAGTTATTCATAAATTTGTCCAACATGCTTGCCTGATATTCAAAAGCTTAGTTAAAGTAATTAAAAGCTGACTCATAAATTTCCCGAGGAAAGCGCAATTAATTTTTTAACAAATATTGTTGTATGCATACACATAATGTTTGTCCACATACTACATCAAATAATATGTGAAATAGCTACACTCAAAATCGACGTCCTTTATATCCCGAACGTCCTATAGAGGAAAATCTGAGGATCACCGCAAAAAAGGGAGGTAGCGTTATTTTTCTTTTTAGATCTAGGGTCAATTTCCCCCCTAACCCAAGGCAGGGGTCCGCTCCGTAATTGTTTTTCAAAAGTGCGTTCAAATTCAGTTAAAGGACGTTAGGGATATAGAAAAATCACAACTTTGTTATGAAATTCCTGATCCGAATTGTTTAATTATACACATGTACCCTATGGTACTCTTAAACTACACAATAAACATGATAAGGTTTACTCCCTCAAAATGTAAAATTCCGATTCATCTCAAACTCTGGAATTGAGTAGTTTAGCTAACTATTTTCTATTGTAGTTGACTACGTTTAAATGATACATATTTCTATTTAAGATAATAAATCTCCGAGTCTGCCTTTGATCCGGCAGGACTTATTAATGGCAGCGGGACATTAGCCCAGCCAGTTCATTATTTGGTTAGTTCGGACTAGCTTTATATTATTCAGACTGACGATTTAAGTTTTCTGTACACACGATTTAAAGTTAACAATAAGTTAATAAATCAAATTTTTTGGTAGGAATTGCATTGGTTGCCATGGAAACTATTATAGATTTTACCAATACTCGAATTGGTATAAATCCGCCATTTTCACCGATGAGGTCCGTTTTTGATCGCTGTTGGGGCCCTTGCCTAGCCTTTTGGTTTTCCGAACCCTACTCGCTCTTGAAAACTTCCCCGCGCGCCGCGAGTACAACGCATTGAAAATCCGTTGGGTTAAAGTCGTATGTATCGCAGATTTTGTGAAACTTATCTCCCAATTGATCAAGTTGTAACTTTAAAATCGAAACTTTGCAACCAAAACGAATTTTGTTTTCTATTAACTACCACATAATTATTGTGATCATGATTATTTTCTATGAACGCTTCCTTTGTCCTACCAAGTAGAAACTAGCCTTAATAACTTTTACATTCATTATTATCTAAACCGTAAAATCAAATGAAAGTGACTTTCAACATTCTGATTCAAATCAATGAAGTGAAAGAAATTAACACGTGCCGCATAATGAGGAAGTCTTCAAAACATACAATTAAGACAAAAAAAACAGGCAGCTGCGTGCATTTTAGTTTCCATCGCGTTATATAGTTCGTATATTGATATTAGGGATAAAAAAGCAATGTATATGAAATAATATCATATACCAATGCTACATGTTTTGTGTGTTTGACCTATTAATTAATTGGAAAAGTGATGGGCACGTGTTACATTTGTTCAATTTACCATTGATGCCTCGAAACTATATACCATTTTTATGAAAACATCATGTGAATGCACTAAAGTGCAACGATCCTTAAGCTTGGGACCAGTCGCGTGACCAGGACCGATATCCGCTCTCAATGCAATTTGCCTTTCTTGTGACAATTTTGTGGCAAAATCCCTGGTGTTCGCCCTACACTCATTTTAAACAGAAATACATTATTTGGGAAACTTATGGGCCCCCTCTTTTTGTTTCGTTTCGTGGCCCGTACCGTATCAAATATTGGTGTGTCAAACTTTCAATGTTGAAAAAATTGACTTATGTCATTTTGGGCATGGTATCATATAAAATATTCCGCGATAAGCGGTCAAGGACAAAACGCTTCTTCTACTACTTACAGGTGGGTGCCCGTTCTCACTTTACTCTATCAAATTGAGGTTTGGTATCAGAAGAGAGTTAATATTTTTCGCATTACCCCAGTGAAATTCTACGGCCAGGAAATGTGTCCTTTTGATGTTATGAACAAAAACGTCTCCAAATGTGGTATACCGTTTATTAACACACATGCTGCCATGGGCCAAGTACACAATTTTTCTTGTACTATCCAAACGCCTGGACAGATTTCACTCAAAATTTTGATGATGCTTCTATGTGTGATTAGAAAACGTCATATGAAAAATCGGACCATGCTTGCACCTTTAAATGAATGCCCTCAAACTAATGCAGTCACGAAGATTCTTTTGGATGGAAAGGTCTATATTGGGCATTAGAAACAGAAGAGTTAAGATGTTGTGATAAAGCCACCATTATACTTTTTCAACAGAAATAATGCGTATAGTTTAGGAATAGGGGTTGAAGGTCATCAAATATAATTGAGGTAATTGAATCAACACAGAGAAAATAATTGCACATAATTTACACAAGTTATGTAAAATTTACACAGATTATGTAAAAGTAGAACTCTAAAATAATTAGGTAAATGGGATTACCTGATTTAAGTAAATTTATACCTAAAATTTCAGTTATTTCCCTCATTATTACGAAGTTCTAGGTATTTCTAGATTTTTTCCTGTGTGAAGAAGCTTTGAATGTGTAAAGATTTATTAAATTTAGTGACAGGTGAAATATACGACGTGTTGGAATGTCTTCATCGTTTATCACTTACGATTTTTTTCCAAGTGACACGTTTTTTTCTGTATAACTGTATGAAGAGTATAAGGATTAGGATTAGATATAGGGTTGAGGGCAATGATTAGAGTTAGGATTTGGGGTTGAGTGTGTATTGGGGTAGCGGGCTACGATTACAGTTAGAGTTGTAGGAATTTAAATAATATTAAAGGTGCATTTCGTGATTCCAGTTCCTTCTGTTTTATTAATTGTTCATAGATATTCTTGAGAAAAGCTTATTTACAAAATTTGAGTTGGTCCCGATCTTGCGGTTTTGTGTTATGAGTGATTGCTTGTTTCCCACGGTCCCATAGGCCACTGTGCTGTAATTTCTGTCCGTTAACGGACAGAAAATAGAAAATTGCAAATTTCTTACAGCTACGGCCGAATTTGCACGTAATATTAGGTACGCGTGGATTACTAAGGCTGACGGTTTAGATGATACAAAAATCTCAACTTTTTTAGGTAAGTCGGGGGGAACGAGGTTGTGATCAAGAAATGCCCCTTTAATACTGTCGTAATTTCAAAAGAGTGCTAAACAAAAGTAGGTCAGGTTATGTCAACCCCCATTATAACCCCCGGAAACACTGATGCCCTACAGCTGTCAAACTGTATGTGTACCATATGGGCCTATTGTTTTAATAAAATTACTTGCCCAAACTGTCAGCATATGCCTGTACGCAAATGCACCTCCTCACAAACTGTGCAACGGGATGAAGCAGTAATGATGCCTGGTTAACATTCGACCCGTTTGTTAACGCACTGGCGTACCCAGAGGGGGCTTTGGGGGCTAAAGCCCCCTCAAAGTCTCAAGAAAAAGAGAAGGAAGAAAGAGGAAGGGAGAAAGAAAAAAGAGGAAAAGAGAAAGGAAAGAAAAAAAAGAAGAAGAACAAATGGCCTTGATGTTATGGTTTACATATAAAAAGTGTCGGAAGAAGTACCCAAGGAAAGGAGTTTTCACAGTTGCTCTGAAAACCCTAAAACCTAAGGCTTAGGCGGGCCCCTGGACCCCACCCGTTAGTCGCTCCGCTCGCTTCGCTTCATGGTCGACCCATTCTTTAGTCCAGCCCCACTCAATAAAATTTCCTGGGCACCGACATATTGTAAAACGTTACAACTTTTTATGAAGGTTATTTGAAACAGAAGAGTTTGTAATCACTCTCAGATGATTGCAATGTGTGTGCACAATATCTTTTGCAACGGATAAAACATTTCTTGTTTAAAGGACAAGCAAATACCGGTGTTAACAAAGGTTGAACAAGATACGACCTGTAAATGTTTAAAATTGTAACAACCAAACACGACTAAACAAATTCGTAGAAGCCCATCAAATGTATTCTACGCGCAGCGGCCGAGCCTGAAAAGTCCTCTAGTATTCGAGTTACCCCTCCCCACCCGTACAAACAAAACACAACCACCTTTATTTGAAGGATAAGTAATAAGATTTAAGAAAATGATGGTTGTGGTGAAAATATTTGGTGGCCAGGGATGATTTCATGCCGAAAATGAAATTTGGGGCTGAAAGTTAAGCGAAATTATTATTATTTTTTTATTTGTAAGGTAAGTAAAACTAATTTACAATCTTATTTTATGGTATCCTTTTGTATTGATATGGTTTTATACATTGCATAAAGGGTTCAGGAAATACTCGCTGTGATGACACGTGATAAACCAGGTGCTTTTTTAGGAACAAAGGTGATTGATTTTTGGGCTAAATTCAAGACCCTTTATATATTGTATTAAAACAGAAATCTATAATATAAATGTCAGAGCTTGATAGTATTGCATGATGTTAAAATTTGTTTTGCTAAAAAAATTATAAAATCTTTGATATTCTTAGTTTTTAGCTCAAAAACGTGATTTTTGGACCCAAAAAACACCCCTGCCACCAAAGTTTTTGACCACAACCATTTCATTATTTTACAAATTATTTAGTACATCTTTGAATAGAAAGTGGTTGCGTTTTGTTGTACCGAGGAGGAGGGTGGTAGACAATTTTTGCAGTTCCAAACCGCTCCACTATTCGTACGATGCGCTTTATGAGTCCAATATCTGTGAGTTTTAGGTGCTAGAAGGGTATTTAACGTCATTCCAACATTTAAATATTGACTCAAGTTCCACTTATGCATTCAGAATCAGTTATCCCAAAATACCAATGTTAAGTACATAGTTTTCTGATAATGACCAACCATAACAAATATGACCTTCGAACTTATTCCGGAAGTGCGAAGTTCATAGTACAAAATACAATAAGTGGTACCTAATTCACCTTGTTTGCTCTGTGTATTTGTATACTCTATTTAGACATAACGAGCACGTAACTAAATCAAATTGGAGACTCTGCGGGCTACCTCTACCATTCACCTATACAGAATATTAGACCGCCATATGCGTGTATATATTTTTGCGAGACATCAAGGTAGAAAAGCATTTGATTTCTTTGCCTGTGCGAGAAGACTTTAATCTTCGATGTATTTTACTGGTTTTAAAAGGTGAATGAGTTCAATAAGTACTTCTATTTGGAATGTAGTGATCATCCAATAGCACTGTGCGTGTTCGTGCGTGCGTCCGTGCGTACGTATGCGCGTGCGTGTGTGTGTGCGTGTGCGTGCGTGTGTCCGTGTGCCTGTCTGTATGTGTGTGTCTGTGTATGTGAATATCAGGATATAAAGTAATTTTTCTTCCTAATGTTTTATGATCAATATTACATCAAAACCCTGTGGGGGTGGTGTGTTGGTGGTGGTGGTGGTGGTGGTGGTGGTGGTGGTGTGGTGGTGGTGGTGGTGGTGGTGGTGGTGGTGGTGGTGGTGGTGTGGTGGTGGTGGTGGTGGTGGTGGTGTGGTGGTGGTGTGGTGGTGGTGGTGGTGGTGGGGGTTAATTTGCAAATAATGCACATTCAAAGCCAGGTTGAATAACAATTGTTAACAAAATCTGACCATACTGAGGTGGGCAGTAAGGTCCCACCATCTAACCCTGTCTGTATAATATTGAGCTCTAAAATTCTGCATTTTAAACAGTATTAAGCTGGTGTGAAATAAAATCTTTTAACGGATTCATTTTCATGAACCCTGTTGTCTCCACCATGTTCTCGGGTATGATTTTCATGAAAAGTGACTTGAAGGTATGAGTATGATTTTAAAAGTTTCCGCACTCTGTTCATGATTATGGGGGCTAGTGTGAGATATTTGCTCGTTACTATCCACTCTGTAGATGATTACCAAGGCTGTCCTCCCCCTTTTGTTTTGCATGATCCACTTTACCGCTCGCATTACTGTTATATAGTTACCTCGACGGCCATTGTCTGAAATGTGTTTTATGTGATCGTATTTTCAATCAATTTAAGTTTGCCATCACAACGAAATATAATAAACATGACAAAACACATATAAGTACAAAGGCTAGACCCACCGCAGGTATCCCACTGAAAGTTTTAGACTTGGAGACAGACAATAAATATACAAGCAAGAATACAATGCAAAAATCAGAGGTAGGCAGAAAAAAAACATAATCAAAATCATACTGTACGAGATTTCAAAGTACAATCGTTCACGATTATAGTTCAGACGGCTATTCTTTTCTGAAATATTGTTAATTTAAAATAATGTTTACTAAAATGTCGCCCTCTATACAGACAGGAATGGATTTCGAAATAATGCATGTCCATCCTATGTATTTTCAGGAATATTTCCCCCTTCCGAGAGATGGGTCATGTGGTATACGTATTGTCGAGATGGCTCTTTATTGCCAACCCAAATTTATCGCTGTGCCCTCTCTTTTTTTTATCCCCTTGGCTTAAAAAGCAGACGGGGATATTGCGAGGGCGCGAATGTCCGTGTGTGTATGTGTGTTCCAGTTTGTTTATTTTTCGTTTTTCAGGTCTTGTTCGAAAAAGTTAGAAGTCCCGATGGAAACCATTATTATGTTTTCAGAATCTTCCATCCTATACCTTTGTACAAAGCAGAATGGACAATAAAACCATCCTCCCGAGGCGGTGGCATGAGTTTTTGAGACCATGATAGTAGGATTATAAATCAGAATCCTATTCTAGAAGTTTGGGGAAGAAGGTTTGAAGATGTTTTCTATAGTTTGAAGGGTGCCGAATCAGAATTTTTGGGTCCAACCTCTGGGAAATGTAGGGAACTTTGTAAAATAAGGGGGTAAAATTAGTACAGGGGTAAATTTGAAATAAATTCAAATTGTGTTTAAATTTACACCAATGTAATTGTCTCATTACAAGGATTAAAAAAGGTATAGTTTGTCTAGGTTCCTACCTTTAGTTAACAGGTACAGCCCTATTATGGTTCAAGGTCATTCTGGGGGTAAACGTTACCTAGTGCTCCGATGGTGTCAAATTGTTCGTCTTGCCTTATTTTACAATGTTTGGCATTTGGTTTCGTAATTAGTGGGCAAAATGTAACAAGGTTCTACATGGTCAATAGGGGTCACCAAAACTTGACCTCAAATTGTATAGAGAGCTGTCACCCAAAGAATTAAAATGAATGTTATGCTTCAGTATGAACAAGTCAATAATTTGACACCGGTTTCAACAAAATCTGAGCATTGGATATCTTGTGCCCCAGAATGACATTGAACCTTCTCAGGGCTGTAGCCGTGTAACTAAAGGTTGGAACCTAAACAAACTATACCTTTTTAATCCTTATAATTGGACAAATACATACTACATTTAAACACAATTTGACTTGATTTCAAATTACCCTGTACTAATTTTACCCCTTTATTTTACAAAGACTCCCGCATTTTCCAGAGGTTCGACCCAAATATTCTGATTCAGCACCCTTCAAACTATAGAAAAACATCTTCAAATTTTCTTCCCCAAACTTCTAGAATAGGATTCATGTTTATAACCCTACTATGAAATGAGTTTTAAAAGACCAGGACATGAGTTTTCTGGGAAGCTATTGATTGGTTGAAGTAGTTTAAGGATGTTCCATTTTGTTGGAGGGGGTATCATGATTTTGGATCTTGCTGTCTACTGTTTTTAATTTTTGGAGATTCCTGCTGTCTTGCATTACTTTGGTGGTTCCCGGTGTCTAATGGTTCGATTTCACAGGTCCTTATGTCTAAATTTTCTTTTCACTATAATGTTATAGGATCTAGATGCTCTAAACTTAAAGCCAGGTCAAGCCTGCTTCGCTAGTTTGGGTTCAAGTCAGATTTTGAAAACATAATAATGATAAGGATGATTTTATCGCAGGATACAATAATTTATCGGTCTCACTATGAGTTTTGAAAATATTGCGCTCGTCACTCCGTGACTCCCACAATATTTTTAAAACTCATAGCTCGACCGATAAATTCGTGAATCATACTCAAATCATCCAATATTATATCAGACATGGGGTTTAGATGAAGTAGGGGTTCCTTCATATGTGGATGATGTCAAAGGTCATAGACCACGGTCAAAGGTCATCTGAGGTCATGTTGTATGTGTATGTATGTGTGTTCCAGTTTGGTCAGGTTTTCATTTTTCAGGTCTTCTTCGTTTTATCCATAACTGAAGTTTTATTATTTTCTTTTTTTTTTAATATGTGCAAGGATTTAATAGATGTAACTGACCCCGCTTTACAATGGCGAAGCACCATTACCATGCAAGATTACTCGCACTGGTTGCTATAGTAAACGCAAGTGATTTAGGTAAGTGAAAGCAGAAGAGTTATAACCAAAGAGGTTCTATATAGATAGAGAGGCAAAACGTTACGTCATCTTTAGAAATTCATCGTCTCGCATGTTTTGCCGACCACAAAGAAAACATAGAGTACCAACAATAGAAAGCAATGGCTGCCTCCGCTTCTTCCACATACTGTGGGTGCCGCTTTGCATATACACTAATCGGTAGTAATATAAATTGATGTATGTGTTAGAGGTGGCCAGGTGTAATAATTCGCCATCGAAGTGGTTACATAACTCCCTGGTTACTGGATCACGCACCTTTTGGAATGTTATTGCAGGCCGTAGACTTTGTGTAGTGATCATTTCGATCGTGGTGCATGACTCAAAAGCGTGATCCAGTTGACATTGTAACGACCGGATTACACGTAACACTTCGCTAGCGAATAGTGTACCTGGATCATTGTGCTCAGGTACTCACTCACTTAGGTGCTTAGGCGCGCTTAGGTGAAAAGATGTATTCATTGAGGCGGTTTATTTAAATCAAGACGACTGACGTGTCATTTCATTCGTCGTGTGGCCATGGGTAGGACAAAGTTTAACCACCCAATAGCACCCAACATCCAACAACTGGGATATTTTGCCGGATTGTTTGGATCGAATTGACAATTACTTGTGTGTCTACAAGCAACCCAACTAATAAATTATTCGTGCAATATTCAAAATATCAGCGCCAGCACGGCCGACTGTTTTGAATGGGCTTACACCCCCTTGGTTATAACGTTTTGGTATAATGTGACAAAATAGCGGGAACTGAAACCGGTTTTTCATCTGGCAATTCGGTTCGCGTGAAGCACGAGAGCAAGCACGAGAGGATCACTCTTTGTTTTTCAGTAATAAGCGCCACTTTGTCTGGACATAAACATAGTAAACACATCCGGTGGCAAAACAACTCAAATTGTGGCAAAATAACCTGGGTAAACATACTCCAACCATGTCATACGTCAACGTCATTTTTGCCCTGCGAACCGATAGGGCTTTTGCACGGCAGGTCAATAAATTATCTTTTAAAAAAAAAAAAAAAAAAAAAAAAACCCAAGCATGCAGAGAAATACAAAGGAATCACCGGCCGAAATAGCTGAAAAGTTCAGGTGAACCAGGTGAATGCATTGTATTCTTCTCAGCTTGGTGATCTGGTGGGACAAACAAAAAGTCCTAACATAATGCGCTTGTCAAGGGCCCTATTCCGGACAAATCGTTAATAATAGCATCACAATTCCAAAATGGTACAATTGCCCCGGGTGTTGATAACAGGTACGGCCGACGTATTACATGTGTACAAACACGGCTGTTTTGGTCTATAGCTGTGCAGTGTTGGGACAGTTCCAGTTTAATAGAGGATTCCGAAAGAGTGTAAACAGTGTGAGTACAGTGATTATTGATTATGTAATCATGGTAATTAATGATCTGCTAACACTTCTGACACTCGGCGTTAAACCATTTCACGTACTCAGTGATAATCAATAAACAACTTTATTGTTACCAGCAAATTATTTGTTACCAGCAAAATAATGATGGGGACACTATTTTTGCACGAAAGAATCATAATATGATATGTATATAGGAGTTGACTAGGGATTTGTGGGCTTATTCGTATAGGGTTTGATTGATTAGCTTTGGATTGATTACTGTTAATACAGGAAATACGCAAGTACTCACCCAGAAGTGTTACACTGATTCCTGGTTCTGCTCATGGACTAATATTATGTTGATCATTCCTCAGCGACGTGCCATTAGATCACAAAGACTGGTTTACTCAGGAAGCTTTAAATTGGCTTTCTGCTGTAATTCAGTGTACTATGGGAAGACGATATTTGAGGTTATAATTACGGGTCATGCATTGTAAATCGTTGGCACCTACTGCCACGCCAGCATACAACATGAAATTTTAAAAGAAGCCCACCCCCCCCCGCACCCTCAGGATTTTCAATATTTTCGTCATTTAAAAGAGTGAGTCCAACTCATTTATGTAGACAGGTAAATCCAGGGAAAAAAGCCATTTTTTTTTTGTGTGGGCGTCAACTTTCTCAACGGTTTTATGTTCCTTAAATCTCAAACTCTTTCAAATAAGCTTTGGGGACACCCTAAATTGTTCCTAAACCCCAGATGGCGGCCTAAATTACAAATTTGCCGCCAAAAAGTACATAAATTACATTAAAAAAGTAGGTGGAAAAGTGTCATTTTCAGATTTTTCTGGTTCTTGATATCCTTGACCTATGTGCTTTAAATCCAGCTGAAGCACTACTCATGAATTTATATCAAATCCAAGATGGCGGCCAAAAATCCAAAACTATGTGGATAAGATTACTTAATTTGAGCGATTCGCCTATTCAAGTTCCCCTTTTATGATTTTTCTGGTGGATGTGTTTACTCTGAACTTCATACTTTCTATTTGCCTGAGCTTACCGGCTACCTAATATTTAGTCTCAAATCCAAGATGGCCACCAAAATGGGAAAACCCAAAATATTTTACTTGGTGTATAGTGTAGTGGAGCTTCCATTACAAGTTAATTCAGTTGATCGCTCATCTTAAAGATATATCTTCACCCATCACTGGAACGCCATCCATTATAGGCTCTGAATCCAAGTGGCGGCAAAAATTCCAATTGGCCGTCAAAAAATTACATTAATACATAATAAAGTAACTTGGAAACTGTTATTGCAGATTTTCAGTGGTTCTGATATCATTGACCTAAGTACTTAAAAGTAGCTGAAGCACTGCTAATGATGAATATCAAAATTCAAGATGTCGGCCAAAATTCAAAATATCTAAATTTTAAAAAAAAAAAAAAAAAAAAATGCATATTAATTTTCCATTTCAAACCTTTTTTACTGGATGTTTACTCTAAATGTATACTCTATGTGCTGAGATTACAGGGCTACCTAATATTTCGTCTCAATCCATGATGGCCGCCAAATGGCCACCACAATTATCTTAATAACTTGAATAGTGTATTGGAGCTTCAAACATACCATAAAATGAACTTGACATGATTGCTATGTATGCTTATGGAAAATTAGGCATAATGAGTATACATAAGAGGCCTCTAGTGCCAAATAAAACCCATGTTCCCAAAAAATTTTTTTGCGCAAAAGAACTGGTACAATTAAATTTGATGAGGAATAGGGGATTTTTGGCCAGCCATTTCAGATTCAGGCCGCCATATTGGATTCACGACCCTATAATCGATACTGTTGTGTGAATTCGAAGGATATATCTTAAGGAGGAGAGAGCTACTGAATTTACTGGTAATCGGAAGCTCCCTCAGTTACACACACACCTAATTAAGATATTTGGTGGCCTTTTGGGCGGCCATTTGGATTGAGAAGATTATATTAGTCGCCTGTAAACTCAGGACATACAGTATAACTTAGAATATTTTTTTTTTTTTTTTTTTAAAAAAAACACGCAAAACAAAGGTTGTAATGGAAATTTAATAGCAGTTATAGTTAACGTAATTTTATACCTAATTTGATTTTGCGCCATTATTGATTTTGAGATGAAGACATGGTAGGCTCAGTGGATTTTAAGTACTTAGGTCCAAGGATAGCAGAACAACTTAAAAAAATATGCAAATAACGGTTTTCAAGTTACTTATTATGTAATAATGTAATTTTGACGGCCAATTGGGAATTTTGGGTCCGATCTTGGATTAAAGCGTATAACGGATGGCAGTTTCAGGGGAATTTGAAAAGGAATCCATCTTTAGGATGGACAATCTACTGAATTAACTTGTAATCGGAAGTTCCCATGCACTATACAACTAAGTAAATAATTTGGTACCCATTTTGGTGGGCCATCTTTGATTGAGCACTAAATATTAGTAGCCTGTACGCTCAGCAAATAGAGTATAAGTTCAGAATAACACATTCCAGCCAGAAAAAGTATAAAAAGGGGAATTCTTAATAGGCCGTATAGTTCAAATTAAGTATTTTATCCCCCTAATTGGATTTGACCGCCATCTTGGATTGAGATCAAATCAAGAGTAGTGATTCAGCTGGATTTAGTAGTAGGTCAAGGATATCAGAAACACCGGCCAAAAAATCTGAAATGACAATTTGCAACATACCTATTATGTAATTAATGTAATTTTTGGTGACCAATTGTTAAAAAATTTGGCGCATCTTGGATTCTAGAAAAGTTGAGGGTTGTCCCCAAGCTATTGAAAGAGTCATGAGGTAGGAACATAAAACCGTTTGAGAAAAAAATTGACCCCACAAAAATGGCGTTTTCCTAGATGATTAAACATGGTCTAATGTGAGTACAATGTATAATATGTATATTATGTTTTCCCAGTCCTAGTCTTATCGTTTGGGGAATATAAAGTAAAGGAATTTTATATTTGTGAAAGATGCGCCTGTGTCATTTTAATATGCATAAATAACAATGCTAATTGCTTAGTATGATTTTAATTTATTATTTGCTACCAACAGTTATCGATCCAGTTGGCCCATTCGTGAAACCAGGCTCTGATTTAAATATAACATGTACGTGCAATAGCCCTGGCGTAGTTAAGAACTTGTGTGGATGGAAAACTACGCGGAGCTTCCAAAGAATAGATACATCATTAAATGAAACGAAATCCCAGCTAGCTATACTGTATAACCTCCATTGATGATCACGAACACGACACTTATAGCTGGCTGTTTTGAAAGTAATCAGCTCGACTGTTATGCGTACGTTACTTTGGTATCAGTGCAAGTAAGATGAACTTTGTTTTTTAATTCACTTTACAAATGTGAACATAGTAATTTAATTATTTCCGCTGTGGTTTTGATTGAATAATTCTATGGAATTCTGGTTAGTAGGTTACATACAAAACTAAAGCACATGGCTATGCTCCGCTTCTTCCAAATACTGTGGGTGCCGCTTTGCTATAAACTAAATCGTAGTGATACAAATTGATGTAGTGTTAGAGGTGGCCAGGTGTCTGTAATAATGTGCACCTGGATCATTGTGCTCAGATACTCAATCGCTGAGGTGCTTAGGCGAGCTTAGGTGAAAAGATGTATCATTGAGGCGGTTTATTAACCAAGACGATGACCGTGTCATTTCATTCGTTGTGGGGCCATGGGTAGGAAAAAAATTTAAACCACCCAATAGCACACAACAACCAACACTGATATTGCCGGATTATTGTTTAGAGATTTGACATTATGTGTGTTTATACAGCACCCAAAAATACAATAATATTATTCCGTTGCCGCTAGTATTCAAAATTGTCATCGCCCAGCACGGGACGACTGGTTTTGAATGGGCTTAACCCCCTTGGAAAGAAGAACCCCTTCCTCTTACACGACAAAAAAGGCAAGACATTTCAAATGCATGAAATTGCGCAAATATTTGATTTCTCGCCTGCTGGTGGCTGTTACAACGTACATAATGTGTTATTTTGTCTCCGAAGATCACCCGGACCGGTTCACAGATTTTCAATGCATAAGCCGGAAATAATCGATCTTATGGTGTCAATGAAGGAAGGGAATTCTACTAATATCAGAGTGAATTACAGTTTCAAATATTCGGCCCGTAAGTTCGCTATTTACCTCTTATTTTGTCACTTGTTTTTGTTCTTGCTTTCGGAACTCACAAGCATACACCAAATAAAAAATCGACAAAATGTTGAATTTTGACTACTTTTTGGTCTAATCTTAAAAACGCCTATATCATTATTCACATAAACTTTTGCGGAATTTGCTTCCCCAGAGCATAATAATCAGGGGCGGCGCAGGGGCAGGGGGTAGCACCCCTGAGATTTCCAAAATCAGGATTGTAAGCAATAAATGGTAAAAATTAGGGGTTTTAGCTATATGAGTTAATCGTGAAATGTTTCGCCCCTCCTATTACTTCATGGGATCGAGAGAGAAAGATGTTGCATAATGAGATTGTTACGCAATCGGCGAAAGTAACTGATGTGCCAGTAATATTGTCTAATGTATACCTTTCAGATTTGTCACGTGCAAATTTGCCAATTGATTGTTGAAATGAATAAATGTCATACAATTTCTTTTCCTAAATATAAGTGACCAGTAGATGTAATCATGCTGCATTGACTCGAGCAAATAATCGCACTGTTGAATCCAGTAAATCCGCTCGGTATTGCAGAGAGGATAAAGCACTACAAAGTAGATGTTCAACTGTATGGATAAAAAGGGAATTTCAGGTGCTCATCACAGACTTAAGATCGAGCATCATAATTGTTTTTGCATGACGCAAAGCGCAAGATATCGTCCTCTTTCACGAATATAAATAAATCTTAGGCTTCTACTGTGCGTTTTATTAACTTGACCATAGATGTCATCATTTTTCCGAAAGGAAAAAAAGATGAACAAAAAATACATTGAAAGAAAGTGTTTGGCAGACTTTGTGACATAACATCTTGGTGCAGAAACGAAACTGAACTTACAGGAACTGGTCGCGTAACCCCCATTTCTTTTCAATTTCTGTGTTGTGAGCATATAAGCACAGCCCAGAAGGTGTGATCAACGACGATATACCAATATAATATCTGAACAGGGAAAATTCAGAGGAAAATATAACTTTTGTGGCAATATGAATGTCTGCCGGAGACCCCGCTGCTGCGTGTGGCCCCAAGAAGAGGGGTAAGTTACTATGGGGTCAGTTTGAACTGCTCAAATCTAATGTAATATAACTCAAATCATTCCTTGGGTACCAGGAGTAAACAATCATTGGGCCAGCATTGCGTGTGGGTGCCATCCGTTCCAGATATTTGGAAAAAATAGGCTAAAGGTCATTTGTTTATTCATAGAAAGGTCACCCTTTGGCAATACCCATATTTTTGTAAAAATTATTAATGATACTGATTCTATAGATGAAATGCTTTGCAACTTTCGGCCTTTTCTTGTTTTTTATCATGGGAATGGGGTAAAAAATTCCAATGTAGGGCTCTATGGGGATGGGGACATTATACCCCCCCTATTAAAGAAACCAACCCTGTTCAAAATTAAAAGGCATATTTTGACTCAGTAGCATTAATTACATTTTGTTGATATTTAACAAAAAAATAAATCTGGGTATTGCAAAGGGTGACCTTTCTTCAATAAACAAATGACCTTTAGCCTATTTTTCCCACATACTTGGAAAGGAGGCACCCCACGCATGTGACCCAATGGACTTTTTTACTCCTGATTCTAAAGGATAATTTGAAGCTACATTGCAGGTCATTAGATTTAGAGCAGTTTCCAAACATATGACCCCCCTAGTAACTTTAACCCTCCTCCCGGGCGCACACGCAGCAGCGTGTCTCCGGCGACTTCTATTTGCAAATGTTTATATTTTTCTTTCTCTTGAATTTTCCCGTATTCAATTTGGTATCTTCGTTCGTTTGATCAAAACCTTCTGGCTGCCGGTCGAATAGGATCGCTAGAACCCCCATTCTTTTGTATTTTTCTCAATATCGGGTGTACATTGAATAGAAATGGGGTCCCACAATAAGTTATGGATCTGGTTCTGCACAGACTGTTAGGTCACAGCTTACCAAGCAACATATCAACCGTGAGTTTTGTTCACATATTAGTTTCTTCTTTTTTTTTCATAACTGATAAATATACAGTCAAAATTATTGAACTCACAGTAGAAACCTCAACGTTTATTTTTATCGCGAACGAGGCCAGCTCAATCCAAACTGGGTAGAACGTTCATATTGAAGTCCCAAGTATATAAAGGGAGTTGCCATTGATTCCAAGTCTGCGCTAATGCACAACATTCCTACAGTGCCATGACGGAATCAAGGCAATACCTCATTTGCGTACTTAAGACTTCTATGTGAAACGTCTAACCAAAACTGGGCAGGATAACCAGTTATAAACGCCTGACATCTAGTCAACTGCGTGGACAGTATAACAAAGGCTATGCTGTCAACTAAACAAAGGGGAATCTGAAGTCTTTGTCCGCCCGAAGAGCAGGTGGATTTACTTGGCTAATTGCATATTGTTGAGTCAATGGAGCATAGTGTATGTCCCTGATCATGTATTCAGAAAGAAAAATTGAGATTGCATTTTATTCATTTTCATGAAAATGTGCAACCTTTACAACTTGCCATAACCAATAAATGGTAAATATAAAATTTTATACTTATAGTGGAAAAATGTTACTCTAGAAGGATGTAATCAAAATGAACAATTTTTCCTTGTATCCATGGCAATATGATTTACCCGGCGCGCCCTATCATAAATTAATTCATTTACTAGAAAGATTCCTTCCATAGCTACTACCAGCAGCTGGTTTATTCTATACGAACGTTTGCTGAGAAAATAAAAAAAAAATAATGTCAAGGTGGGCACTTAATCTGGGCGGCTCTCTCAAAACCTGTCCAACTTTAAAATTTCTTCTTCTATTACCCCATACTAGACTAAGTGATTGATTACACTTTTCTACATTCCTGTTCGTCTAATTTCTCTGCTGCTTTATTATTTATCATCTTCATATAAATAAAACATTATATTCATTCATATAGGTCATTTCAAATTACATTCGCTTACTCCATTTCAATTTGCATTAACGTATTTCATTTCAAATTACATTCACATATTTCATTTCAAATTACATTCACATATTTCATTTTTAAATTATATTCACGTATTTCATTTCAAATTACATTCACATATTTCATTTCAAATTACAATCACACATTTCATTTCAAATTACATTCACATATTTCATTTCAAATTACATTCACGTATTTCATTTTTAAATTACATTCACATATTTCATTTCAAGTTACATTCACGTATTTCATTTCAAATTACATTCACACATTTCATTTCAAATTACATTCACGTATTTCATTTCAAATTACATTCACGTATTTCATTTCAAATTGCATTCACGTATTTCATTTCAAATTACGTTCGAGTATTCCACATTAGATTCACATTATATTCTAATCATAACAAACAAGCGAAGGCGAAACAAAAGAAAACACAATTCAAAGAGTAAAAACAAATCAACCATTCAAAAAGAAGAATTCTTATTTTACTAATGATGGGTCATTTATATTCATAGGTTTACAATATTACCTCTTTTCTGTTATAATAATAATAATAGCTTTATTTCAACGCGGTTAAAACATGTTCAATGTACAATATTGTTCCTCCACATGCCAGTGGCTTTAAAATACTGCAGAATAAAATATACATTTTAATTTTACATTTTAAATGATTATACAATTAAACAGAAATATATGTGTTTAAAGCAAATGATTAAAAGTTGAGAGTAAGGAAACAGATAAACGATTACCCAATTAAAAATATCCAAAATATTGCTTATCTCTCAAATAGAACAAATAAATAACCATAAAACTATACAATTAACAAAAGTACTTGTAAAGTTGCACCACGCTAGATTAAAATGACTCAAGACAAACGAGAAGCACCCAAGTAAAAAACAAAAATATGTACAATTTTAAATTCAGGCAAATGTGTTATATATACTTGGTCTTATGGGTAATAAAAAAATCCTTTTAAAAAGGACTTAAGGGGAGTCAAGGGGAACTATCCATGTAAAAGGTATGCGAGAAGGATTAGTAAAATGACATTTTGTGGGAGTTTTGCAAGTTGACTTATTTGATTTTGGAACACTTAGCCGAGGTATACATGAACGTTAATAATTTACACACAGAGTGAATAGAGGGGTTCATATCCCTCTATTAAATTTTCGATTTTTAAAGGAAATGAAAGGAAAAATGGACAAGATCTCCAAAATACAACATAATTTACCACTTTATTGGGAGGAAAACAATCAAAGCTAACTTATCCCCCACAAGGTTTGACCACTGCAGAATCACCAGCCGAAATAAAAGAAAGCAATTCCAGCTATTTGCATGCCGACGGACTTAAAGTATGTTATAGGATTAGGCACACGTACCAACGTGATAACTAACATTTTGTTTTAAAAACTAGGTTTAAACCCTTTAAAAAATGTAAAGCTCCACATTTCAAGCATTAGGCTGGGAAATATATGATATGACCTGGAAAAATTGCAATATTAATTTTTTTCACCACAATGCATTTTCTATAAGGTCCCCAGAATGACATTATAAAAGTCCAAAAAAATCCAAGTAGTGGAAGTACGCCTAATTGCATAAATCCAAAAATGGCCGCCAATCCTATGTTTTTCATTTCATTTTGTTGCATAGTAGGTTCTAAATTGCTGTTGCAGCCCTAAAATGAATATGTTTACATTAATAAGGATAAAATGTTTTAGACGTTATATAGAAATACGTAACCTAATTGGTGGAAGCATAACTAATTGCATAAATTAAAAATGGTCGTCAATTCAGATTTTATTAAATTTTTGCTGTATTTCTTCTCCTAGAGAGATATGAGAGCAATAAATTTAACATTCCATACGGGTATATACTCAATCATGTTATAGAGAGAAGCTAGTCCTTACTTGTATGAAACCCAATGGCTGTCAATTATACAGTTTTGCTCTTCATTTGATCCCAACTTTGTGAAACAAAAACTTTTGTGAATAGTGACACAAACTTGTTGATGGACCTTTAAATTTATATTCCATAATATCTATTTTTCTAATGAATATCTCTGGTAACTTGGTAATGCCGTTTTGTGTTGTTGTACCTTAATTTGCATTACACCCATATGGCTGAAAAGGAGCAATGCAATTAAATATGATCAAGATGTTATTTTTCTGGTGGAGAATGACTATTCTAACAACGCCAACTGCGTTTGTTAGGAAGGGTCCACCTGCCTTAACTACTCAGAACTAATGGGTCGTTTACCTCTCCCGGCCTGTAAACAGTGCACCGAGAATTCAATCCGCTGCTTTCCCGAAGATCCTTCCAAGATTCCACCAGATCAGGCCACTGGCCTATCTTGGTTATCAGTGACATAAGGTCACTCTCCGGCCCTTTACAAAAGAGATGGAACTTCAGAGAAAAAAAAGCCAAGCGCCCCAGTTCAAACAAAATCCTCATTAGTATAATTATCTATCAGCATGCCAAAACCTGGCTTTCTTCAGTATTTAACATCAACGCACACATATCTGACTTTGCTCTATGCTCCACCTAGCAGCTAAACAATCTATTCCAAGAGGCTGAAACACCTCACCCAATGTTGGGGGCAAAGGACTGTGACGAGGGGCGATATCCAATATCAAATTTACCACTCAAGCTGCAAGGCCTGGAACAACGTCAACAAGCTCACTGGTAGGAGCTGTCCAGTTTAAGCGGTCCTGTCTCTGACAAATTTGCATCGTCTCAGTACTTGTCACCATTGGAAAGTGGCAAGACCATACCCCACCCCACAGGCAAAAGCCCACGCTCGTGCTGTTAACAAAGAGATTTAAAACTTTTACAACCTCTACACCGTCGAGTCCCTGTCTGAACCTTTCACCTATGATGAGATCACCCGAAAGCAAGTCAATGTTTTCAAGAATGGGAAAGGCATCCTGGCAATGACAGCACCAGTTCAGAATTCTGGAAGCATTATGGCACCGGAAGCTGTGCGATGGCTCCCAATTCTTTCCCTCTACTGCTATCTCACATGTATTTGACCGCTTGCTTGAGAGACTGGTACTCAGTAGGATCAAATGATTACAGTCAAAGCAAATCTCCCCTCACCCAAATTGGCTTTAAAAGAGGTAAATCAACAAAAGATCAGATAGCAAGATTTGCCAATGATATTGAGGCAGCCTTCAAGAAGCAGCAGAGGTTTGGAGCAGTCTTTATAGATCTATCTGCTGCCTATGATACAGTCTGACATGGCGGTCTCTACCTTTAGCCACTCAAAATCTTCCCTGATGTCAAGCTTGTCAAGTTCATAATACTGCTCATCCCGGATCTTTCGTCCTGGGGACATCAAATGGGCAATGCCATGTCATAGAAAGCCAAAAAGTCTGTTCAACATTTATATCTTGGAATAGCTGCCGATTCCTTTGAGGCCTTGGTGCTTCTAATGCCTCAAAGACCATATCACTGTAAGCCAATTCTTCCACCGATGGCACTTGAAACTCAGCAAACCCAAGACTGTCGGCTCTATTTTCCACCTTGCAAACCATTGCGCTAAAATAGAAGTTCACATCACTCTAGATGGAAAAAAAATGTCATGCGATCCAACACCAAAGAACCTTGTCGTCATAATTGACTACAGCCTTACTTTCCATCAACACACCAAGACAGTCGCTGCCATGACCCAGTCTTGTGTCAACCTCCTCAGAAGGCTCGCAGGGGCTGGATGGGGTGAATTCTTTGGACACTTGACACAAAATCAACTGTTGCTGTGGCCTACTCAACTGCCTGAATATGCCGCACCAGTATGGCGTAACCAGTGTACATTCACACAAGATTGATGTCATTCTGAGTGCAATGAGGACTTAGCGGTTGCCTTTGCGACGACTGTAGAATAATCTCAAGTTATGTCTGGCATACCTCCTGACAACCTTTGGAGGATCCTCAGACAATCGAGATCGCAAGAAGTGGGACGAAACTGGTAACATATTCCCCCTACCAACACTTGATTTAAAGATCAGAGAATTCCGCGGAATCACTTGCTACCCAATCATGACACTGCAGTCGCAGCATGCCCATAGATCATTGTGGATCACGCCAGATGGTCTGAGCAATGTCATCTTCTACCTTGAACCTAAAGCAGTGTTTGTTGAAAGCCTATCTAAGAAGCCCAAAGGTTGTGACCTTGAAGGAAAGCCACCGATCAACCTCAATGCGACTCAGAGAACTGGGACACATAACACGTCATTGATGAACTTTGAGGTCTGAAGTCCCCAATTCTCAATTGAACAAAACCTGGTGGATTCTGATGGTAATTTGATATATCGCCGAAGAAAGAAAAAGCTTTTCGATGAAAAACTAATTTCTCGATGAAAGAATTTGGAATCTCGATTGAAATCCTGGTTTCCATTTGAAAAACTGGATTCTCAGTCGATAAAACTTAATTCTAGTTGAAACTCGGTATATTGGTTGTATCTAGTCCCCAAGTCTCAAATTGAAAAATCGGATTCTGAGGGTAATTTGATATATCGCGAAGAAAGAAAGGAAAGGTTTTTTTGCGATTGAAAACACTAATTCTCAATGAAGAAATTGGAATCTCGATTGAGATCCTGGTTACCATTGAGAAACTTGCGGATTCTCAGTCGATATAAAATGACTGGATTCTCGATAAAAACTTGGTTGTAATCTTGGTGTATTGAAAAATACATAGGTCCTCGGACCGCATGTGTCACCTGGCAAATTTTATCATGAAGGTATTATCATGAACAGTTATAATTATTATCATACAAAGATACACATTTTCCGACCACAAGTGTGTGTGCGTGAGGGCGTGTTTAGATGGAGGTGGGGGTTGCTCTAAGCATTATCTAGCCAGTGATAGTAAACAAACAAATCTAAAATTATTGTTAGGTCTTGTAAGTGCAATAATAGAGCTATAACCGAGTTTTACAAAAATTTTACTCCAAATGGAAATTGGCGCCATTTTGATGATGCCAAATTAGGGTATATCTACCAAGCATGTATGGTGTCTCTGTATAAGATAAATGAATTATAATAAAGGTCAAAAATTTAATACATTTAGGCAGTTTAGGTGGCAAAATAAATTTTAGATAAGCAATATAACACAATCAGTTCTGTAAAAATTGTAGAATTGGCGGCCCTTTGGCTTTATGCAAATTAAGGTACACTTCTGTAAAGATTAATGAGAATGGGGTCTGTATAAGGACCTACCAAATACTGTATTCATAAAGATACCAAATTTAGGCATATAGTGCCAAAATATTATTTTAGATAAGTTATACAACAAAAGCTTGGCCTTAAAAATCTTAGTGTATGGCGGCCATTTGGGATTATGCAAATTCGTCATATTTCCACCACTTGGATTTTTCTGAACTTTTAGTATGGCATTCGGGGGACCTTATAGAAATGCACTGTGGTGAAAGAAATTCTATTGCAATTTTTCCCAGCTGCGCTAGCATTTAAGTTATTTTGCTCAGCTACAACATTGTACCCAATGACTCATATCATTTTCTTAAAGTTTATCTGTCCCACAAAGACTTAAAATTTGTAAAATTTTAAAATGTTCCCCCACACCAATTTGCACTATTTCAATCATATACAAACGTAGGAACATTCGTTACTTCATGACATATTACATATAATCACCGGATTTACCGTAAATATCACATCTATTAAAAAAGTGTGCACATAGTAAAAGGTCACACCACAGGGGAAATGCACTGTACTACTAACATGAGCATCTGTCTGTCCGATTAGCGTTTTGAAGCCCCTTGACCTATGGGACCTGATGTTTGACATGCAGGTAGAAAACTTTAACAGCTGAGGTTTATATCCCGGTGTTCAGGGTGACCAAAAAATCCAAAAGTCATCTAGAGGTTAATTTGCGTTAAAAATGCCCGTTATAACCGCAACTTAAATAAAGGTGACTTGTTCCAATCAAATCCAGCCCATTCATATTTCTTAAAAAAATATAAGAGCCTCATTATTAAAGGTTGTGATCCAAATCAAAATTCTACCACTAATGTTTCCTCGGGCCTCACTTATTAATACATTAAAAGCCATTAAATATCCAACTTGGATAGTGAAAGATTTTGAAAACGTTTTTTTAATAACATCAAAATGAAAACATTATTAAATGGGCATTTCGTGATCAAAGCATAGTCCCCTCGATTTCTTAAAAGAAATTAATAATTATTTTAAAGAAAGTATTAATTTTTTTATATCATCTGAAACCGTTGGACTCAAAGCATTACAAAAATAAAGCAATATATCATCTCACTAATACCTCCTTCACATACCAATTACATGGAGATTTCCTCTTGACCCGCTCTTTCCTTTTTACAGGATTTTTATTTATTAGTATTGAAGTACCCGCCGAATTGCTACCATGTGGTGACCAAACGTTTAAGAATACGTCATCAATGCACTCATGGCTCAGCATTACAAAAATAAAGCAATATATCTTAATAATACCTTCACATACCAATTACATGGGTATTTCCTCGTGACCCCGCCTTTCCTTTTTAAAGGAAAAGTGTAGTGTTATATTGATCGCCACGCCTTGCTACATGTGGTGCCAACGTTTAAGCATCGTCATTCAAGGCACTCATAACGATTTAAAGACGCTGTTAACCAGCAAACACTTAAAATTTCTCAGGAACCTCGCTGATATTGCCTGTATTTCTACTCTTTTGACACCATATCTTTTGGTAAATGTACGTTCAGGTTTACCTTGGGCCTATTTTAATGCGAGTACATATACATATGACGTAAAATTGCCCAACATTTCCATAAATTATCAACTGTAGATTTAGAGGATATAATCGGAACGAATATTTCTGGCAACACTGCTATTGAAAAGTAGTCAAAACCCAAGCGAATAGAGCGGGTAGCCCGCAGCGCACCCCGCCCAAAAAAAAATGGCCTGCCTTGACTAAAAAAAGGGTCCCCCAAAAAACATCAATTTTTTAACAGTGCTAAACTATAAACTATCTGAAGTATAATGACATACAATAATTGTAAAACAACTTTTGAAAGAGATGCTGTGAAATGATTAAAACTGTAAGAAGTAGGTAAAAAATTATAGATTTTTGTATTTAGGCACGGGGAGGAGTACTCAAGAATATTGTGTGTAGGTGTGTGCACCCAGATTTTTAAACTGGATGCTGCGGAACTGATTTGGGGATGGATATAAATTGGGTTGTTCTGTGGAACCAGAAACAAGGGTTTGGGGTTTTAAGTTAAAAATTTGTCCCAAGAAACAGATTCATACATAAAAGGTGGGGTCATTGAAACTTAAATAGGTTTAAAAGGGGTCTGTAGAACTGCAAAAATTCTTTTTTTTAATGTATTCTGTCATGAAATCTCCAATTTAAAGTTATATTCGTGATTATTAGCAGGTTTTTTTTTATCTTGCTTGATACTTTCCATTGACATACTACTATTAATTTACTACCACAATTATAAGTAATGTGATAATCCCGGGGGCTTACTCAACTGTTTTCAGGTAGGGATTTGTGTGCGGCCCAAATTTGGGGGCTGGGAACTAAAAGTTCTTAAAGTAGGGCCTTAGGAAACAGAAAATTCGAGAAAATTGCAGGCTTTGGAACTGAAATTTGGATAAATTTTAGCTTCTGAGGCAAACATTTCCCAAGGGGACCCGTAAGAACAAATTATGCTTATTTCCTATGTCAGTCAACAGTTCAGTGCCACAAAAAGTATCTCGGCATTTTTTCGATTAGTATTGTGCCTAAGTCCAATAATTTTGAAGCTTTTTTAAAACCGATTAATTATGCAAATTCCTTGAAATTATCGTTGTCACGGTATTGCCCTTTCAGTACCACTCGCATGTGTAAACAAAATCGTTCCAAAAATGCCTGAAATGATTTAACGCCCGCCCTTATGGAGTTTTCAAAAGAAAAAATAAAGGAGGTGGCTTGTTTGATTTAGGTTCTATTGAGTTTCTACTTGAATGAGGAGCCTGGCACTTGAAACATACGCCCCTTCAAGTACCGTGGGTGTGAAAATAAACTTGCGTTTTGATGGTTACAAGCACAATAATGGATATGCAAAGCCCTATTCAATACTGTGCTAATATTGATGGTTAACCATTTTTAAAAACGGCGGAGATTTTTATGTATTGGAGGCAAAATGGATTTGCAGAGATCAAATAATGTCAGGACGACAATAAGTAAAAATACGGACGATCGGAAACACGCACCTTTTAAATTTAGTATGAATTTAGAGGCCAATCGCTAT